>JAPMOQ010037680.1:1438431-1451336 GCA_026543055.1 Argiope trifasciata | reverse complement strand
AAGAAAATGAAGCAACACAGAATGCCATTGTGAAATATGGGAAGAAACAGAAAGAAAATAAAGCACCACAGAATGCCATTATGAAATATGTGAAGAAATTCTACTCTCGGAAATGAAGAACGTCCTTTCACTAATAGCAGTTTGAGTTGTAATAGAGAGACAAGGAATATCCGCGTCCCTTTTCGGAAATTTGAAATCACTTCAGGACAAGTGTTTCGCTGCCGAAATTTCTGTTCAAACAAGACAACTGCTAATTTCTTAAATCGCGCCAAAGAATTTTAACACTTCTTCCTAATCAGCCATCGAGAGCTCCTCTCTAAAGCTAAGTAAATTAGAAACACAATCCAGTTATCGAAAAAACTGAATTCAGAATTTAATCATATTAAAACGAGTCTCGGAAAAGCAAAGAAATTTTGGACCGAGAGTCGCCTTGAGCCGTGATCAATATTTGCCTGTTTGCATGCCACGGGTAATTGATAGCAGCTAATTCAGTATTCTGTTTGCCAATGAAACTAATTCAATTCCCTATCATTGTTTATATTGACGAACGGTTCTGCAATTATCAAATTCGTCTTACACCGAAACCCAATTATGCTGCCTGTGGACCCAGACAGACATCTGTCGCTCTAAAACACGGGGATGGACGATTTTTCATTCTTTCGGAATGGCATCACAAAATAAAGCTGGGACGACTTAATTCTTTTAGAGGTCATCTCCGAAGTGCTTTTCGGCGGCTGCTTTCCAATGCCGTTATTAACCAATTAAACACTCACTCAGAGGAGATATTTACGGCGAATGAAGCACTAAAAATTAGAGTCAAAAGCCGGAAAAGGAGCTTTTCTCACGCTTGTGCAGATGAACTTTAGATTCTGTATAAAATTATAAATCATTAGCTGGTGCGTTGCTGCCACAGAAGAAATAATTTTGGAAATATCGTTTGGAATTTTAAATAACTGTCTTGTTTGATTAGGAGTGATTGAATAATATTTATTTTCTTGTCGGCGATGAATATATTCATGGAAATTGAAGGATATATGAAGGAGAAGCGTAAATAATATTGATTCTTTTTTTTAACTTTATTATTCCACACTTTAGGGTTGGCAATATTTTTGTTTTGTTTTTCCTTCAACAACAGAAAAAAATAAGTGCAAGTAATAAGTATTCAAAGTTTGATCGCAATCGGATGAGCGGTACGCCACCGCACAAGAGACATACATTCAAACATTCATTTTTATTTATATAGCTAAAAACGAACTTTATAATTGTAAGAAACAATTGAGTTCAAATGGTTCTTTAGTTCCACCTCAAAATGTCAAAGAGAATTAGTTCAAATAAGTAACTTTATTTTATCAGATTTAGGAGAAGAACAACCTCCTTCACAATTAAAATGAATTGAGATACTCTTCATTAATAATAGTTCGCTGAGAAAAACTACATGAAATAGATTACAGTTATGTGAGAATTCATTTTTAATTAACAAATTCATTAAAAATTATTCGTACTATATAATTTTAAAGAGACCAAGGTTTATTTATGACTAACCACTTTTGGCATCCAGTTAACTCGCTAGATATATTAACTATTTTTAATTTCAGTTAACTTCTTGTTCATGATTTCAAGAAATTACTAGATATTGAAGTCGTATTATTTTAATAACTTTGCATATGTTTTTTTTTCATGTTATTTACGAATTTTACTAATGGAGACCTGTTCCATGATATCAAAGTGCTTTTAAAAAGAGTAACTATTCAATTAATCTATCCTCCAGATTTTATGATATTATAATCTCATTTTTTTAATCGTCTTGTTAACTATACAAAAATTAAATGCAATACTTCTTCTTTAGCTTTCAAAAATTGACATTCATTCGTTTGCATAATGCTTTTTTTTTTACAAGAGGACACATTCGCACATCTAGCAGTTTAAGTTTAGGTTAGTTATATTTACGTCCCGTTGTAAAGCAACACGAGGTCTATATTTGGATGGACCGCGTCATTTTGAATCCCGGTCAGATGACGAGGACGAAACCTCAGCTGGCATCCCCCCCTCTTCACACCACACCAGCGAGAGGACGTTTGGCCTGACAGATTTAGAATGCAAGAGACCCCTTTACGCGAAGGTTCTTCGTTGGAATCGTGTTCCGAACCTGAAACTCTCCAGATCTGAATCCGAGACCTTACCACCAGGTCACCACGCCCCCCTCCCCCATATGCTTTCAAAGAAGCGTACATAATAATGATGCAATGCTGGTAAAAGCAAGTAAAAAAATACATAAGATTCAAAGATGCTGATGAATATTGCTATTTGTGCTTTATTCATTGCTCACTCGATTTCGGGCTTCCATTATTTGTTGCCTACCATTATTCAAAACCTCCCAACAAAAAGGTCTCGCATGATAAAAGAAATCGGCGTTTTAAGATTTCGATTCATCAGTATTTAGTCCATTTTATTTTCATGCACTTTAAAATAGTTTGACTTACTTTCACATAGCATTACATTTAGACCTTACCATACACATCTCACAGACAAAAAAAACAACCATGCCCGAATCCTGGAAGCCTAGCAGACGCACAACCCCTATGGCAGGCGTCAATAAGCATAAAAATGCTTTGCAATCGCAAATTTCTACATTTTTCAGTTCGCCTTTGGCACTTTTTAATGAATAGGAGAGCATCTTAATGCCTGTCATCGCCCTAATCCGGGCGTTAACTGTTCATAACCCTCGGAGATGATTTCATTATGGGAGCGCGAGGGACGTCGAAAAGCCCCCTCGTAAAAGGGGGCGGATTATCCGTATCGGAGTACTTTGTCTGATGAGATTCCTTGACGTATGAGCGGGGATCAAGCGGACGCATTATGCTCCCAAATATTGAGGGCTCCTCTTCCTCCAGAACTGTTTTGCATATTATCTGGGGTTATCGCGGAGATGGAAGACCCCCCTGGGGGGGAGAAGGGAAAAAGGGGTGAAGATAGCGGGAAAGATGGAGGAGCAGTTCACCGCGAATCCGATGGACTGTTTTGTATTTTAAATGACCCAAAACAAAGGAATGGGGGGAAATGACGCTTTTTGAAGAAAGGCTCTAGGATTTTTCTGCTCCTCGAGTTTCGGAATTTTCCTTAGATTTCCCCAGGTGCTTTATAAATTCAGATGCGGAGGGTTAAGTCTCTCTCCTCATCTCATCCCCCCCCTCAGCGCTTATAAATAACTTTTGCAGTTTCTAGCTTGTGGTTCGCCCCTCGGAGCCACTTGTCTTGTTTCGCTCCCCTTCAACAAGATACGCGCCGACCGAGATGGCCCCGCCCCCTTAAGGTTACAAAAGAAATATTGTCTCGTAGCGGTTATTCGTAGAAGGGAGTCACTATAATTCTAGATGCAACAGGTGACATGCAAGATAATTGTCCCCGATTGCAGATGGTTACGACTTCCTTGTAAAAGGCGACAGAAATATAAATGGAATGGCGATACATTAGAGAGTGCTTGTTGACTTAGTTATTGTTCAGTGATATTATCCCTGAATAAAGGAATACTATTTATACATCGATGAATGTTATTCAACAATCAGGGATAACAACCTTGATAATGATACCTGTAAAAGATTCCTGTTCATTACATACCCAGTAAAGGATTGATATCTATTCATTACATACCCAGCAAATGATTCCTGTTCATTACATAACATACGCAGTAAACGATACCCGTTGATTACCCATTAAATGATACCCGTATTGAATGATTGTCTCCGATTGCAGATGGTTACGACTACCTTGTAAATGGCCCCTTATTTAGTTTAGTTATATTAACTTCCCGTTGTAAAGCAAAAATTGGGAAAATTTTTGGGACGGACCTCGTCATTTTGATCCCCAGTCAGATGACACCTGAGTTGGCACCCCCTCTCCACACCATACCAGAGGGAGGAGGCTCGGTCTGACGGATTTTAGGTGCAAGAGACGGCGACAGAAATATAAAAAGGAAAATGGATATGAAGATAGCTTAGAGAGTGTTTGTTATCTCTGAATAAATGAATGATATTCATATATTCCTTAATCAGGGATAGCAACCCTGATGATGATACCCAGTAAATGATTCCTGTTCATGACATACCAGAAAGAGCTTCAAGTTTCCCAATTCTAAAAGAACACACAAATCTAATATACAAAAATGCATATTTGTTGTGCTGTCGTACCCGTTCATCCTATTTCGCTAAAACATTGCCAAATGATCGATGGATTGCACTTAATGATATTTCTTTCGTCGGCAGCAATGCACCGGGTACCAGCGAGTTACTTATATAATATAAATAATAAATACCTTTTTGAATATGTCAGGCTCCACATGTATAACAATTAACCTCTTCGAGATACAGAAGTTATCTCATTCTGTTATCTCTGAGAGGTCCAGAAACATATCTGCAAAGAAAGAATTGTAATCAAGTAACAGTATACGAGTTTTGAATTTCAGTCTGAACTATACTAAACAAATTTTTCAACTTACGTCATTTTAATATGAATGTTGTATGAAGTCTGAAAGGTGAACTATTAAAAAAAACTGAATATTTTGTCATCAAAACCAAATCAATTATTTCTTGTTTGGCTTAACCAAACTAAAACAAAACTAAGGCTTTTTGTTTGCAATTAAGTCAAAAGAAATCAAATCCAAACTCACCGAGGGAAGAATCAGGAAACAGCATTCCAAGCTTACAATTTTATTTGGCGCGCACACACATACTCCATTATACATATAAATAAAAATGAATGTTTGTCTGTATGTCTCTTATGCGCACGGCTCATCCGAATGCTATTAAACTTGGACAACATATTGCATGCACTTACGCGAAGGTTATAGGCATAATGCAATCATATAAAGAATAAAAAATATTTTCGGATCTATTTACCGCATCCATTAATCATTTATTGACCACCCAATAACTCGGCAAGGAAACACAACAGATTTAGTAAAGATGCTACATTCAAGGCACAAGTTAATATTTCTGAGCTATTGTACGTAAATGTTATTCGCCGTTCTTTGAGATGACAGTTTTATTATAGAGTATCCGAGAAAGTATAAAGGGAATCAATCCTATAGGTTTGAAATTTTAACTAAATATTTCATAAAATTCTAGCGTTTTTTGCAGTAACTTCCAAAAATACTATACTACAAATAATTTTGCACCATCTCAGTTTTCGAAAAAATATTTTTCCATCGACATAAAATAAATAACGGTATGTAAATATTTTCTATTTTCAATCAATTTTAAAATAAATTATTTTTTTATCATTAAACTTGAAAATTCTGAACGAGTATAAAAAGAATCACGAGGTACATTCAGTAGTTTCTTTCATAACCATTCCGAAAGAACACCCAATTTTACAATTCTAAAAGAACACACAAATCCAATACATAAAAGTGAATATTTTTTTACAGAATGGAATAATAAAAAGGAAATAAATACTATTTATGCTTCTCTTTTATGTGCCATTCAATTTCAATGAATGTATTCATTGCCGAAGAGAAAATAAATATCATTCTTAGTTAAACAAGATAGCTATGTCAAATTCCAAACGAGACTTCCAAGATTATTTCTTCGGCGGCAACAACGCGCCGGGTACCAGCTACCACATTATAAAACTCGAGCGTATAGAAAGGTGGAGCAGTGTCCTCTGTCGGAAAAAGAACAATTTTTAACACTGGTCCCCGCGATGACGAATGTCATCAAAAGGCCAGAACACTTTTAATTAAACATACATTAAAATATTTAAAAATATAAAAATACGCAAAAAAGAATTAAATAAGATGAATAGGAAGTCTGGCGAGTTTATGGATGGGTCTTTAAATTCTCCATTTGCAGTTTTTAACTTAACTGTGTGGGGACATCTTAATAAGCCAGTAAAAGCTACGAGACAAGAGCGATCGCTTTTGTCGAATGGATAAGTGACTGGACTTCAAACCCAAGTATCGCAGGTTCGATCTTTGGAGGAGTTCAGATTACAAAGTGGCACAATTCCAGCCAACACTATCGCCACAACTATTTTAATGTAGTTATCTTGGCGTTGCATAATCAGAAACAGTTTTAGAGCCAGTAGACTCCTTCAAACTCAAACTAATGTAGTTATCAGTTGCCTCAAAGGTCTTTAAAACACTTGAAATTTTCCACTTTATTGGTGGTAGATTGTCTTCTCTTATCAACAGCAAATCGTCGACCTTTAAATTTTACACAAAGAGTTTTCCACTTGCAACTGGGTTCAATAATCTCTAGACCAGAATCTCCAAAAGGACTGTGAAATCTGATTTATCAGTTTCAGTCTATCAAGAATGGAGATCTTTTGAACCGTCAGATCAGGCTTTCTAAGATTTCTTGTGATTCTGACCCTATAAGGAAATGACCGGTCGTTATTACTGAAACATCGTCTGGATCATCCGACTTAGCAACCAATGGTCTGGAGTTTAGTACTAACTCGGTCTCCATTAGAACGCTTGGAAACGCCGGTGTCCTAGCATAGGGGTAGCGTGTCTTCCCCGTGATCATGGCTTCGAGGGTTCAAATCCCGGTTCGAGCATGCTTCTTCTCTGCTCCATCTGTGAGTAGTGTGAATGTAACCCCCTGTAAAAAGAGGTTGTGCAAGTGAATGTGAAGAATGTAGTAGCTGAGTAGCACTCTTGATCCTAGTTGACTCTAACGAAAGAACAAGAGAGGCTAACTTAGGCTTAAATCGCTGACAACTATCGGTCGATGGGCTGGTTAAGTCCATGGGTAATACCAACACTCGCTGGCAAACTGGATTTTCCAATTCTCCCCCCCCCCCACAACCCTGAGAAGTTCTTTACTATCCAAAAATGGATTAACTTGAATCAATTCACCTATCCTCAACACATTTCCCTTTTCTAGTACGGAAATTTCCCTCTGAGCCAAGTTTAGTTATATCAACGCCCCATTTTGAAGTTACCCTTGGGTTATTTTGGGACGGACCTCGTCATTTTGAACCGCGGTCAGATGACGAGGACGTCACCTGAGCTGGCACTCCTTTTTTCCACGGCACACCACATCAGAGGGAAGTCGTTTGGCCCAGACGGACTTAACGTGCAAGAGACCTCACACAACGGTTCCTCGGTGGAATCGATCTTCAAACGTGCAACTCTCCTGTTCCGAAGCCGAGACCTTACCACCAGGCCACGGCGACCCCACCCTCTGAGCCAAATGTATAATCCTATCGTGTGACTCTTTCAACTCCAAACATTCCAAATACGGTGTCGAAACCATATTTCCTCTTGTAGCAGTGACATAATTCTTATCTTCTCTTTCGGATACTAGATGGCGATGCCGGATAGGCTACCCCATAATGCATTGCGAGTAGAATGAGATGTAAAATTAAAAAAATGAAATGAATTTTAATGATAATGAAATTTAAACCAAAACGGTTCACACTCTACAAAAAATGGTAATGCAGCGATCCCATTTTTCTTTGCACACAAGTTATAGAATATAATAATGAATGAAATGAACCAAAATTTAAGAAAAATCTTGAGTTGCAAAGAAGTGATGGGTAAAAATATGTCACTATATATCAACTATTGTCAGGTGAACATTAGCTGGCTTGAGTTGTGAATTAATTACAATTAACATGTGTTTGTTCCACATCGGTCAGCTACAAAGATGAATCATTAACAGACTTGGAGACCATTTATTAAGCGTTGATGAGTATTGAATCATAAGGAACTCAAGTTCGCCATTGAGAAAATCAGAAATGGGAAAGAAAGAGGTATTTTTGTTGGAGAAAAAAGAAGAATAAGAGAGAAAGGAGTGAGAGCCTTCGAAGGAGGGGTCGGAGGGACGACGGTGTTCGAAGTTGCTTCTGATTGTATGAGAATCTGCCTATAATTCGGGTTTCTGTGTTAGGATCCACCCGTTGGAGATAGGCGGATTTCTGGGACGACTTTGAAGAAGCCGTTTAAGCTAACATCTTGTTAGCGTATGCTTTGATCTTTATTTTCCAGTTTGATGGATGAACTTTTATTTGCTACTAGCTATTACCCTCGACTCTGTTCGTGTGGAAATTTTGATGTATGTGTACGAAAAACTATTAAATGATGACAAATCAAGAAAAATTAAACATAACTAAAACCGATACATTTAAAAGTATAAACATATACGATATATATATATAAAATATAAAAAATATATATAACGCAATTTTATAACGAAAACGCACAACTGACGCAAAAAGGATTCATTTACGATGTATATCCCCCCACCCCCCCAAAAAAAACAGCAAAACAAGTCCGGTCAAATCCATTTTATTGATGGATCGAGATGGAGATAGCTACAACAGTATTATGCACATCATTTTCAAACTTTTCATTTCAATGAAAGCTCAGTTGTCAACGATTAAACGCGAACTTTCAGCCCCAGTTGGCGTAACGCGCATGTCTGACTTTCCTACGCCAGTTGGGGTAACGCTGTGCAGATTAGAATTTTTTTATTTCTTTTATTCTTTTTTCTTTTTATTTAAAAGTACCTCAGAAGGAATCCGAAAGATCGCTTCATGAACAACATTTGATTTTAAATACATCAGACACTAATAAAATAAATTAAATCGCTTGAAAAAATCGGTCGAAATTCTCCTAAACCTAACCTCATTTCTGTCGAGGGAAAAAAACTGGAGACTTACTCATCTTTGGCGGGATTTGGCCTCATCTTTTTGACACGAAAGTTATTTTTTAATGAATAAAAAGTGAATCCCTCAATGAACCGGAATATAAAGTATCCTGTGTTCTGTTCCTGATTCTAATCTATCTTTGTGCTAATTTCATCCGATTCCGTTCAGCCGTTCTGGCCTGATTGAGTAACAAGCATCCATCCAAACTTTCACATTTATAATATTAGCATAGATTTGTAAATAATATTAACCTAGATGCGAACAAGTTGCTTCTGTATACATATTTAAAGTCGTAAATAAAAGAATTATTTTATAACGCTACTCTCTTATTTGAGCTGTCAGGATCAAGATATTACAGGATATGCCTCCTTAGAGAGTGATACATGCATGGACCGATTTGACTATTTCAAACCTTTTCACAGTGACATAATCAGTCCAATAACCCTATTGCTCAAGTTAGGTAGGGAGTGATAATTTAAAGCATCCTTTTATAAATTTGTAGTGGAAGCTTTATAAGTCAGATAACATCCTCAAGATTGGGCGATTATTTTTAGTCTTGTGGTCATGTTATTTGGCCATCAACCATAAGATCATAGCTATCGCCTGTAGTAATATTGGTGGCATAGGATGATGAAAATAAATAAACACGCAACCACCGTGGATTTGTTGTGGCGCCCTCTACACAAAGCAAAAAAAAAACCTGATAAATAATCAGACAAATAAAAATAAATCAAGCTGATAAATCATCTGCCAGTAAAAAAATGAAGCTAATAAATAATCCTCCAAAAAATGTGTAAGAATCATTAAAAATTCAACAGGCAATAAGATCAACAGCAACAAGATACCGTTCGTCTCACCTCTCACTGGAGGGAGAGTATTGCAGTGGAAGTTTTATAAGCCAGGTAACATCCTCAAGACGGAGTGGTAACTTTTAGTTTTGTGGTCATGTTATTTGGCTATGAACCATAAGGTCCCTAGTTCGATTCTGGCTATCGCCAATTGTAACAATCTCTACATTTTCATCTGCCTTATGTGACATTCAAAAATTGAAAATTAGTGATGAAAACTCTGACGAAAGTAAATAAGCATTTTTGTCTAATTGCCACCTCAACACTTCTATTTCTATTGTTTGTCAGGGAATTCTGAGAACTTCGGTTTCGACGATTCCATCTCATTGAAGGGTGAAAAGTGAAACGATGGACGCATTTCGGGTATTCACATTTGATCTTGGATCTCAACCATTAAATACTTTTTAGTTAAATTTTTTGTTCACATGTATGTGAGTATTGTGACCACATTTTATTTGAACACAAAATTATTTTGTTAAAAAGTAAGTACCAAATTTTTAGTACCATCAAGCTTTGAATTGGGATCATTTAAATATAGGATACTTTGATTATTAAAAGTGGCTCGTTCTTCATCCATTTCGCTTTCACATTTTCTAATCTAAACCATAACAGCCCTTACACTGTTCATGAAATATTCTAGAACTGCGTTCATAGTAGTTTATCGAGAAAAGATTATGTGAAAGTTTTTTTCTTCTGAAAACTCCAAGTGGAGGCGAAAGAAGATTCGGTACATATATATATATATATTTAAAAGCCCAAAAGTTTCCTTAAAAAAATAATTTCGTGTCGGTTTTTATAGCTGCTCCAATGGGAGAAGAGAATCACCCGAATTCTGAAAAAAAAATTCATTTCATTAAGAGGCCTGCAGCTATTGATTTCTGCAGATGTAAAAAAGTTGGCTAAATGAGTCTCTTCCAGCCAACAAAGCCCGCCTGTAATTTTGTTTTCCCTCCTCGGAAAGAAAGCGGTACAAATAAAAGTAATCCTAAATTCGGCCGGTCAGTTTATTTATCCTCTCCTGACCGATCGGACGGGAGCATCCGAAGGCCGGCCTTTTCAATACCGTTAAGACCATAGCTCTTGTTTTACGAGCGCTCCCGGGGGCCTCTTGTAATGGAGGGACAAGGGCCGCCAGCCAAACAAAAGAGTTGCACCTCTAATAGGTGACCTCTTAGAGGTGCGAGAGGGAGGAAGGCGGCGGGGGCTCCTCTTCTCCTTTATAAAATATTTTAGTTTCATAGGGGCCCAATCAACGGAGGGAAGAATAGGAAATTTCGAAGGAATTTCAGGTGTTCGAAAAGGAACACGAGATGGTGCCCAGATTACAGTAGGTTGTATATCTAGAGGTGTTGTTATCTCGGTATAACGAAAAATTCTTATTTCCATAAAAGTCTGCTAAATAAATGATCGGTTAATAAATTTTAATTGGTTCAGAGCGTTCTTTGAACGAATTAACCATACGAGTTATTTTCGAAAATTGAGGTTCATAGATTCCAGATTCTAGTTTTCTTTGAACGAATAATGAACGATTTGACCATAAAGAGTTAATTTCGGAAAATGAGGTCATAGATTCGAGATTCTGAGCATTCTTTGAACGGATAATGAATTAGTTGACCATCAAGAGTTAATTCGAAATCTGAGGTTCGTAGATTCGAGATTATTAGCGTTCTTTGAACAAATTATGAACGATTTGACAATAAAGAATTAATTTCGGAATCTGTAGCTTATGGATTCCAGATTCTAAGTGTTATTTGAATGAATGATGAACGAATTGAACATAAAGAGTCAAGATGGGTTCACACGAGGTTTACTATTGTCCGCAATCGTTGCCTCTCTGCTGTTGTCGCGCCATTGTCCTCGTGTGAACAGTTGAGACAATGTTTGTCCCGACGGGACAATTATTTGACATTGTCCTGCTGTGGTTGCTTGATTTTCTGGAAATAGGCGTGATCTTCTATTGCGCGCAATAATTCACCTCTTGTGAACACACCTTTCTTTTTTTTGTTCGCAATCTGAGGTTCACGGATTAGATATTCCTAGCGTTTTCTAAGCCAATAATGAACGATTTGACAATAAAGAGTTAATTTTGGAATATTAGGTACATAGATTCGAGATTCTGAGAGTTCTTTGAACGAATTCCACAGAAAGAATAAAGGTGGGTTCACAAGAGGCTTACTGTTGCTCGCAATCGTTGCCTCTTTGCTGTTGTCCCGGCATTGTCCTCGTGTAAACACCTGAGACAACGTTTGTTCCGATGGGACAATTCGCCATTGTCCCGTTGTGGTCACAGGATTTTCCGGAAAAACTCGTGATCTTCTATTGAGCACAATAATTAGCCTCGTGTGAAAATATATTTATTTTCAGAATCTGAGGTTCATGGATTAGATATTCTGAGCGTTCTTTGAAGGAATAATGAACGATTTGATCATAAAGACTTCATTTCGGAATCTGAGGTACATAGATTCGAGATTCTGATCGTTCTTTGAACCCACGATGAACGAGTTAACCGGAATCTGAGGTTCATAGAATCGATATTCTGAACGTTCTTTTAACGAATGTTGAATGATTTGACCATAAAGAGTTAATTTTGGAATCTGAGGTTCATAGATTCCAGACTAAAAACAGTTTTGTTAAAAATGGAAGTCGGTGTGGATGAAAATACTTTGTAGAAAACTCCGAAATAGAGTTCGAAAGCCGGCACAACGCTATCTTCAAATTGCAAATGAATATATGATTTTCTTTGACCGATGGGCCTACATGGTGTTATATCACGTGCGTTAAATTTGGGAATTCTCTGTTCGAGTTTGTATGTAAATATCGGAAAAATACTGGTGTTAGGTTGCTAATGCTAGTGTGCTTGGAATGGAAAAAGAAGTTTAAATACAAGTAATAACACCGTTCATTTTTAGTGACACGGTGCACTGCAATTTATTTTTATATCGAAGCTAAGCTAAGTGCAAAAAATCTGTCTTTATTTTTTTAAATTTTATTAATTTATTTATTTTTGTAGATGAAGCAATATAGTTTTAGATTATCGAAGGATTGATTTTATTAATATCCATATAACTGACATAATCATGGCATACAAATGGTGCCCACATTTTCATGCTTGTTTGAGCATTAAAGTATTTGACACTCTGCACACATTTAGCTGTAAGTATAGGTTTTACTACGACTGATTCCACTAAATGTATTTCACGTGGATTAACGTTAATAAAACCAAAATCCTTTTCATCCAGAGCGCCTTAAACAATAGTTAGTGCATCAACAATTCTAATGCGTTTAAGTCCCACTTGTTGTGTCATTAAATAAATTTTGCAAATTTTCAAAGAAAATTTTTTGACAGACCTTGATTCACTTGTTTTGTTTTACTTCAGGTATACAATGTTTATACGAAATTATACA
>JAPMOQ010037680.1:1420918-1438331 GCA_026543055.1 Argiope trifasciata | reverse complement strand
AAAAAAAAAATGTAATGATGACGTAAAGATTAGCATCAGGAAAATTTTTGCTGTGAAGGTCAACTGCTGCCAACGAACGCTGACGTGTTGCAAGGACAGCTAAGCAAACAGGCGAGGCGTTAGGGCCGTTTCTATTTAACTCGAACCGAGGTTCTGGAGAGAATGACCAATTACTGACCCCGGACACAAAAAGGCGGGCAGCGGTAAACTAATCAAGGCAGAAATTAAAGGGGGCGACGCTCTTTTTGGTCGGGGTGGCAATAATGCGGAAATTGTTTGACCAGGGTCGGGTGCCCCGCAGTGCCTCGACAATTCTCACTTTGTGAATGCGTGGAATGAATCATCAGCTCCAAGTACTCCAGTGCAGGGGGGAATCTTCAAGGGGGAAATGTCGTTGTATCGACTCCCACTGAAAGTGCTCCACTTATTTTAGTGGGAAACGAATGCTATATTGCTGATTCTTTGGCAATAGGAAGGGACATACAGCTCATTTAAGGTATCCGACTACATTAAAAACACTGATTATCGACCCCATTGGCGAATGCTTTTATTGTTTTGAGATTTTCCTCTTTGCAAAACAGTTCTAGGAAAAGAAAGGTCTCGCCTGTCATTCAGGGGAACATTAAGAAAACATTTTGAGCAAAACTTTGTGTTCAAGTTTCTCAAAAATCATTTTCATAAAAATTCTCCACCGTTAATAGGATATCAAAAATAACAGAGGTATTTATAAAGAAATTTCAGCTTGTGTTTTAAATGATATGAGTAATGAAATGAGTCAAAAATTTTTTGTGTTGGTGAAATCCTTTTTCATTTACAGGTGTTTTCAGAAAAAATAAGTTGTGAATGTATGGGAAAAAATGCACATATATGTATATTTTTTATCTTTGCATCTCATAATTTTTCTTAGATTTCGGTTCATTTCATTCCTCATCATATTCTATAACTTGCGTGCAAAGAAAAATATGATTATTCAGTTACAATTTTGTGTAGAGTGGGAACCGTTTTGGTTCAATTTCATTAAAACGTACTACAAATATTCCCATTTCTCAAAATATATTTTTTTAAATCAGTTTTTCTTTTTATATTTTTTAGTATTTTGTATTATAACTGAAAATACACCTAAAAACCATAGTGTAAAATATTGTTTTAAAAATCCAATTTTTCAAAAAATCTTCTGCGAACGTAGTCGGATACCATTACAATCTGACATATGAATATATTTAGCTTTTTAATTAGATCATATTTGAAAGAATTATTATTATTTTAATTCCTACAGTATAGAGTCATTTCAGATAATGTTGTGATTTTGAGTGATATTTGTAATTTAAACGATGTTAAATTTTTATATTGGAAAAACGTGATTTTAAACAAAATGAAATATTTTGTATATCTTCCTTTTTTCTATCTACTCTCGTGGAACAAATATCACATTGCACCATCTTGGATCCGATTTCACTATGTTAAATTTGAGTATAAGTTCAAAACCTTAATGACAGATACATTTCAAATACTGTAAAATAGCAGATTGTTTCGAATAGCATGTTAAACTAAGTGCCCTCCTAATTTTATTATTATTATTTTTTATTTAAATGACCAATTCATGTGCAGGGAAGATTGCAAAACATTCATATGTAATTAGTATGTGAATCTTATCCAAATAACTTTTGCGGAAAAGCACAATTTTATAAAAATTGCCGAAGTTAGCTTTGTCTCCCAAGTATTAAATACCTAATTATAGATCAAATTCGTCCTTGATTCGGTCTAGCGAGAATATTCCAATGGTAGTCCATTCATTGACAAGTAAAGCATTCTCGTGAGCTCATACCAAATACATTCTTTGTCGTAAATAAAGAATGCACTGCCACAAGAATTTTTTCTAAAAATTTGGATGCTATATGCAGAATGTGCATTTTACATACATAAATTAATCTTTCTATCATTTATGGATTCTAAATGTACAACAAGAATGAAAAAAAAACACGAATATCCTTTTTATTGATTGGCATGAAGAATATCACTGTGATGTTGTTTATGCGACCGAGGATAGTCACACAGAAAACATTTCAGTTTGCGAATTCTCTTTCTACTGTGGCTTATAAGGAATTCACGACCATTTGAATATTTCCTTTCACCCCCGTCTCAGATTCTAGTAAAAACATCGTCAATAGCTCTTCTGATACATTATGTGCATGAACATTCATACTGTAAACTTTAACTTAAAGATAATTTGAAATAACTTAAACTACGAAGAAAGTAATGTCTGGTTGGTCAAAAAGCATTCGTACAGAATCTATGTTACCCAAATGATTAAAAGGAAGAAGTAATATTGCGATAAAAGGGGAACTGGTAAAAGCAAAATTGCTTATCAGCACAACTCCGTTTTGAACCAGAAGGAATTTGAACTGATAATGTAGTAAATATTGGTTTAGTATCCATAATATTTACATCATCTTGTTTTATTCGGCATAAAATGTCTTTTAAGATGTCACTAAACAACTGTTTTTATTCAGATTATTTATGAATTAATCTTTTTTTAACAACTCACGGCGGGCTTCAGATCTCCAACAAAGAACATGCCCAAACCTTCTGGCCTCGAGTCTTCTGAAAGGAAGTTCTCTCAAAAATGAAGTCGTGTCACAAATGGCATTTCGTGCCAAAGAATCGTATTCAGAGGCCGTTCACCGTCCCTTTTTTCCGATGTCCTCCTCAAAATACCTCGATGGACGGCTCTGAATATTCAGCGACCACCACCCCCCTCCTCCCACACAGGTGTGTTCCCCGCTTCACACTTCATTACCGGAAGAAAAAAGGGGAGGTGTCCATAACCCCCATAATCGATTATTGCGGGAGCGGATCATCCCGTGATCCGTGAAAGAAGGCTCCCGGACGCGTGTTAAGACGCCAGAGCGGTCCAGATCAATAAAGGAGCGGCGTCGCTTCCTCGCCGAAGGTAATTTTCATGCTAATGAGGGGGAGCTATTTTCTGGCTGGCCTCATCTATTTATGATGCATCCTTCCTCTTCCGTCATTTGAATTTCCATAGTGTCCCTTTGAAACTAAATGACTTTAAAACTATCCGTCCGTAGCTGAATTTTCGGTGCCATGCATATGCTATGGGGTAGGAGGGGATCGCAGAAATCCACCCCTCCTTTTCTTTCTCCTACCTGGGACTCATCTCCTTCGCCGAGATTTAAAGGAGGAGAAATAATTTCTCGGAGGAAAGGGGGGTTGTGCCTCAAGTGAAAAGGAAGGCACTCGTCAATGATTTCGATTCGTTCCGCTCGCGTTGAGAGATGGGAAAAGCGAGTTTGCCGTCTTCAGCATTGTCACAAAAATACTGCTCGGGATCTCCATTCAAGCGAGGGGGAAGGACATCCTTTCATTAGGAAATCGAACGGTTGGGAATGAGAAGATATTAAAGCGGGGACACTGAGAATGTTTTAAAGATAAATATCCTTTGTTTTCGTCGGGATGAGATGATGATCTTTTTTTCCCCAAATTTTCGAGCATTTCTCCAAGTCAAATGATCCCAATGCAGTAAACGAGTTACTTCTGAAACGAGTTACTACAGTTTTACGTCTGAAACGAGACATAACAAGCAATGTTGTGATCAATTCTTTAGTGTGTCGTTTATATAAGCCATGGCGAGATCATGAAGTCACCAAGTTAGAAATAAACACTCCATAAAACCCACCATTTCTCCCCTGGTCTAGTTATCCAGTGCTTGAGCATGATGTTAAATTGACATTACACATACAAGTGACATGACATGACATACATGACATTGGACATACCCGTTTAATACATTGACACCTTTTATTCAGTGAAAGAGCTCCCATTTGCCCAAATTGCCATGTAAATTGAATTATTGTTCATATTTTAATCGAATGTCCTAATTTTAGATGTCATCGGAAACAATTTTTTAGCTGCTCGTCGTTAGAAATGCAAATTCTGGTGTGGGAGCATCCCCATTAAAATATTTTTAAAGTTTTAAAAGTTATTGGCATGTACCATTTTACTTAATATTTATTCATGCTGTGTTTTAAACATCGTGTTTCTCTTTGAGAGACAACGTGCCGACATTTTAATCATGGTACGTTTTAACATTTATTCAGTTTTTACACGCATAATATTTATATATTTTTGTCGTACGTCTGGTCTGACAGTATGGTCAGAATTGGTCCTAGCGCCATTAAAATCCAAAAATCCCAAATCTACGCCAAATGATTCGTTAATTTTTGCTTTAGAAATTTCCTTTCCTTTCGTAACTGGCAGGATGATACTCTTTAGTTCTAAAAAATCGTACCTTCCATAACCAATCGATTTTCTTAACTGATTTCATTCTCAAGAACTGATAAAAAATTTTTTTAAAGAAAAATAAAATGTCTTCTCGCTAGAAAAAAAAATTGAATACATGCAGCACATAAATCCTGATAACTATAATAATGATAAGCAGAAAACTTGATGATCAAAAATCCTAGCAAATCGAAATTTTATCAATATATTTGGTTTAGCTATATGCCATTCTTTCATTAAAAACATGAATAATTGATAGTTTACTTATGAATTATAATAGTACTTACTTAGTTTACAGCATATAGCTTACTTATGAATAATAATAGTTGTTTGTCACTATAACCATAATTATGACAAGCAGAAAACTTGATGATCAAAAATCCTAGCAAATGGATATTTCATCAATACATTTGACTTACTTATATACCATTCTTTAATTAAAAAGTTACTTATGAATAATTAATAGTTTTAATTATAAAAGTAACGAATATAAGCAATCTGAAACATTAGCAATGTGTTAATAGTTTCGAAATATTGCTCGCGATATGCAACTTGTATCTAAGCAGCACGCATCTATGATTTTAAAAGATTTTGCTTTAAATTTCTGATGAAATTTGTTTCACTTAAAGTATAATTTTTATAATTACAAGATTTAAAACTAATCATTAATGAAAAACAGTTTATTGATATTGAATGAATTAAAAATTATCGTTCCCTGTTTCTTTAACTATTTTCTTTTTGCGGTTTGATGTGTTGAATTGAGATGCGGGCCTGTTGAATCGGCAAAAAAATCCTTCATGTGATTTATTTTAATCAATAAACTGGTTTCATTGTCTTTCAAGGTGCAATGAATTCAAAAGCAGGACAAGGTCCTTTTTCTCTATACCAAGAACGTAAAATAGCTATCAGAAACAAGGGCAACAAGCCTCCCTTCACTTGCATATACACTGAAGTGACAAAAGTCATGGGATAGCAATATGCAAATATACAGATGGCAGTAGTATCGCAGCGAAAAAGTATAAATGCGCAGTTCGTTTTCCAGAGCTTTCAGTTGTGTTCAAGTTATTCATGTGAACATGTTTTTCGTGATTTATGGCGGCACGACGAGAATTAACACACTTTGAACGTGGAATGTTAGTTGGAGCTAGACGCATGGGTCATTCCATTGCGGATATCGTTAGTGAATTCAACATTCCGAGATCCACAGTATCAAGAGTGTGCCGAGAGTATGAAATTTCAGGCATCACATCCCATCATGGACAGTGCAGTGGGCGACCACCTGCACTTAACGACCGAGACCGCCGACCGACGTCTGTGCAGAATGGTCAATGTTAATAGACACGCAACACTTCGTCAAATAACTGCAGGAATCAATGTGGGACGTACGAGGAACGTGTCCGATAGGACTGTGCGGCGAAATTTGTCTTCCTTGGGCTATGACAGCAGAAGACCGACTCGAGTGCCTTTACTGACGGCACGACATCGCCTGCAGCGACTCTCCTGGGCTCGTGAGCATATAGACCGGTCCCTAGACCAGTGGAAAACCGTGGCGTGGTCAGATGAGTCACGATTTCAGTTGTTACGAGCTGATGGTAGAGTTCGAGTGTGGCGCAGACCCCACGAAGCCATGGACCCAAACTGTCAGCAAGGCACTGTTCAAGCTGGTGGTGGCTGCATAATAGAGTGGGCTGTTTTTACATGGCATGGACTCAGTCCTCTGGTGCAACTGAACCGATCATTGACTGGAAATGGTTATGTTCAGCTGCTTGCAGATCACTTGCAGCCATTCATGGACTTCACGTACCCACACAACGATGGGATTTTTATGGATGACAATGCGCCATGTCACCGGGCCAGAACTGTTCGCGATTGGTTTGAAGAGCCTTCCGGACAATTCCAGCGCATGATCTGGCCAAGATCGCCCATTCGAGCATTTATGGGACATTATCGAAAGGTCCGTTCGTTCCCAAACTCCTGCACCATCCACACTTTCACAATTATGGGCGTCTATACAGACAGCATGGCTCAATATTCCTGCAGAGGACTTCCGACGACTTGTGGACTCCATGACACGTCGAGTTGTTGCACTTCGCCGGGCAAGAGGAGGACCGACACGATATTAACAGTCATCCCATGACTTTTGTCACTTCAGTGTATGTTTAATTAGGAAGAAATTCAAAATAGATTTAATAAAAGGAAGAATAAATTCGTTTCTTCGGAGTAAGGCTTAAAGTATCCGACTACGTTAAAAATACTGATTATTGACCACATTGGCGAATTTTTAAAAATTGTTATTTCTTGTAGATCAGACTTTCCTCTTTCCAAAACAGTTCATATTTTCTGGTAAAAGAAAGGCCTGAGTCCAGAGTCACATATTTTTTCAGCTATTTTGTCTTTCACTTCAACTGTCTCAAAACTTTAATTTTCATAAAAATTCTGCACCGTTAACAGGATATCTCAAAAGCTAACAGAGGTTGTTGCCACTCATCTTGTATTTCCCACTTCCTGTTGCCCTTTCTAATTAATTAAATTGTTATTGAGTTAAAGGAACTGGCAACGAAGAAAAAGTGTGATTTAGAATTCCATCCATATTTATGTAGCTGATAGTTCCGTCTTCCTGATGTTAAATAAAAAGTGTTTTTTTATAAGTCGGAAAGTCTTCAGTCATAACAAAGTGGCGTCCGTGACAGGACAGAGTTTGTACTCTGCATTTGAAGAACTTGAAATTAAAAAGATGTACAGGTACGAATGATTTACATTTCTACTTAAGTATACGATATGCTGTTTATGATGATCAAAGTGATTTAAGTTTAAGAAAATATAATCACTTTCATTGCTTCAGTATAAACAGAAATTAAGAATCTATTACGAATCATTTTAAGTTACTATTTTAGTGCATTTATAAATATGGATGCTTTGAAAACAAAACGAAAATCGTTAAGAGCTTCGTTTACGGCTACCGTAAATAAGTTGAAGCAATGTTTGGCGACGAAAGTAGACGCCAAGGATGGCGATAAGCTGTACGTGTTGAATGCTCAGTTACAAGATAAATTTTTACGTTTAGATGAGATTCAAAATAATATTTCGTCATTACTTTTAGAAAATACTGAGACTGTTAATGAATACGAAGCCGATTTTGAGGCGGCAGAGGAATATAGAGATACTTTTCTTGAGATTAAATCAAAGATAGAAACGCTATTAAATAAAGATTCTGGATCTTTGTCAAGTTCTGTCGAGCGTGATTCAGTAAAATTAAATTTACCTAAATTTGAATTAAAAATGTTTTCGGGTGATCCTAAAGAATATTTAACATTTTGGAGCATTTTTTCAAAAATACATGACTCTGAAGAACTGACTGCCATAGACAAATTCCAGTATTTATACCAGTCTATGGTGCCTGATTCAAGAGCTGCTAGATTAATATCCAGTTTCCCAATAACCGCTGAAAATTATCCGAAAGCCGTCCAACAGCTAAAATTAAGATTTGGCCGGGACGATCACCTAGTGCAAATATATGTTCGCGATCTCCTTTCACTGGTTCTGAAAAATGCTACGGCCGGTAAGAATGCCCCTGATTTAACCACCCTCTACGATTTACTAGAGACAAAATTAAGAGCATTGGAAAGCTTAGGGCGCACAAAAGAAAAATTTGCTGACTTTCTAGAGCCATTGGTTGAGTCATGTTTGCCAGAAAATGTTTTGCGAGCATGGGAAAGGAGTAGAATTTCAGAAAATACAGATGACGCTACTAGTCAGAGATCCCTGGAAAAACTTATGTGCTTTTTACGCCATGAAGTCGAATCAGAAGAAATGATCCGCTTAGCTCGTGATGGATTCAGCAAAGATAAGGGAAATGGTGGTATACGAAAAGATTGTCAGAAATCGGTACACAAAGATGAACCCACCGCGGCTTCGTTAATTTCAAGCACATCTGAAGCAAAACTTAGTTGTATTTTCTGCAACCGCCCTCATCTCAGTAAAGACTGTCAAAAATTATCAGAGATGAGTTACGAAGACAGAAAATCACACGTTATAAGGAAAAGATGCTGTCTCGTTTGCCTCAAGCCTGGACACATTGCAAGAAAGTGTCACAGTAATGTGAGATGTTTAATTTGCCAACGGAGACATTATGTATTACTATGTCCAGAACTACACAAGGGAAAAGAAAATGTTTCGTCTAAGAACAGTACGACCGATGATGAGAAGAAATCTACAGAAACATTGCTAACAAATCTTCCCTCTGAACACGAAATATATCTTAAAACCATCATGATCAAACTACGAAATAAAGATAAGGAATTATGTGTTCGAGCATTGTTGGACGATGGATCACAACGATCTTATATCGAAAAGAATTTAGCTGCAGAACTAAACCTTTCTCCCTCTGGAAGAGAAATATTTTCTCAAGGATTGTTTGGAGGAGTAATTTCTCCTGCTTCTGAGCATAAAAGATACATTGTAAATGTAGAAAGCTTAAATCGTAAATATTCAACTCCATTGTCTCTTCTCGAGCAACCAAGGATATGCTCAGCCTTGCCAAGAATCCATGATAGTAAATTGCTTTCTGAGCTTGCTTCCCGAGGAATAAAACTAACAGATGTCGGAAGAGATTCACCACCCATACGAGTTCTGCTGGGAGCTGATATACTCGGAAGCATTTTGACTGGGAGAATAGAGGTATTATCTTCAGGTGTATCTGCAGTTGAGACCTTGTTGGGTTGGACAATTCTAGGACTGGGAAAGAAAAAGCAAATTGTTAACCTAGTCACATTAAGCTTTCAAAATATGGAGATGCCTAAAATGTGGGACTTAGAAGTTTTGGGTATCACAGATCCAATAGAGAAGAAAAATGAAAGCCTCCTTGAAGAAGAAACATTGACTCATTTTAAGGAAACAATTAGGATCTGTGAAGATCAAAGATATGAAGTAGCTTTACCATGGTTAGCCGGACATCCTGCTCTATATAATAAATGCGATGCAGCAGAATCCAGACTTCGTACAGCAACTAAGCGTTTGATAAACGAAAATTACTTTGAAGCCTACGATAACGTATTCAAACAGTGGGAATCAGAAGGCATTATAGAAGCTGTTCCAATGGATGAAATAGCCAAGGAAGCCCATTACCTTCCTCATAGACCCGTCATTAAGCCCTCAAGCAATACCACAAAGGTTCGCCCAGTATTCGACGCTTCGTTCAAGAAACCGGGATTTGCCTCCTTGAATGAATGTTTAAGTGTGGGACCAAGTCTTATACAAAAAATACCGCCTCTACTGTTGAGATTTCGTTCTGGTGCCATAGGTGTAATTGCAGATATAAAACAAGCATTTCTGCAAATACGTTTGAGACCTGTAGACAGAGATGCCCTAAGATTTTTATGGTGGGAGAATGCTGAATGCTCAAAAATAAGAATTTATCGTCATTGTCGAGTAGTCTTCGGTGTTTCCTCTAGCCCTTTTCTGCTAAATGCCACTATAAGTTACCACCTAGAACGAGAAAAATTCCAGACAGAGAGCCTCAGGAAGACAATTGGTCATTTACGGGAAGGATTCTACGTGGACAATTTGGTGACGAGTGTTAACGACGCTAAAGAATTGGAACAACTGAAATCTCAATCCATAGAAATAATGAAAGAATGTGCTTTTGAATTGCGCTGTTGGGCTTCTAATGACTCTAAGGAAGATCAAAATGCACAAATGGTACTTGGTCTGAGTTGGGATGTGATCAGAGACGAACTTTCTTGCAAGTTACCATCAAATTTAGATTGTACCCAAGATAAACCAGTTACAAAAAGGGTACTTCTATCTGTAATCAACAGCATTTACGACCCGATTGGCTTTACTACTCCGGCTTTATTGTTACCAAAGTTGCTTATGCAAGAAGCGTGGAGAGGAAAAGTAGGCTGGGACGAAGTGTTAACCTCAGAACTTGAGCATAAATACAGACAATGGGAGAAAACCATGCATCTGATACCTAAATGTACAATACCTCGAAGATTGTTTCCTGAAAAATATGATGATTTCTCACGGCACATCTTCACAGATGCTTCTGCCTACGCTTACGCCACATGCGCTTTTGTACGAAGTGAATTACAAGGTCAAGTTACAGTCAAGCTCATAGCAGCTAAAGCTCGACTTGCTCCAATGAAAAAATCCACAATCCCACGACTTGAATTGTTGGGAGCAGCGTTAGGTGCTCGATTAGCAGAAACTGTACATTCTATCCTACCAACAGTTTCTAAAACCTACTTTTGGACCGATTCAATGGTAGTTTTAAGTTGGATTAAGAAAAAAGAGCCGTGGAACACATTCGTGGGAAATAGAGTAAAGGAGATCAGGGATTTAACCAATTTAGATGACTGGAGACATGTACCTGGAGAGGTGAACCCTGCTGATCTGGCTACACGATGCTGCGATTGGTCGGACCTCCTGCAAAGCCAATGGTGGGAGGGTCCAAGTTGGCTGTATAAAGTCGAAGAATCTTGGCCATGTTCTGAGGTACCAGAGATTCCGGACGAAGCCTTTCTAGAGCGGCGTAAGACAGTTGTGACAAATTTAATCACGGGAAACGAAGAGAGATTTGGAGATAGATTCCTGTACTTTTCAAGCTATACAAAGGTTCTAAGAATGACAGCTTATGTTCTCAGATTCTGCAACAATATTAAGAAAAACTCTCCTAAGTTAGTCAATTCCCTTTCATGTGAAGAGATTGAAAAGGCAGAAGAGACTCTGATAAAAATCATGCAGTCAGAATGGCCCTCTGAAATACGTGAAAAGTATAGGGATACTATACAGTTTTTCGAAGAAAATGGCATACTGAAAGTTCAAACAAGACTAGTTCTCAGTCAAGATCCAGAGGACTTTACGCATCCAACAGTTCTACCATACCACCCTCTTCTGGAAAGACTGGTTTTGCATATTCATAGATCCTTAATGCATGCTGGGGTATTAACGACCTTAGCTCATTTAAGAGATAAATTCTGGATTCCCAAGGGTCGGAGAGTTATAAGAGCAATTTTACGACAGTGCATAAAATGCAAAAGGCTAACAGCTGGGAAAGTTAATCCAGATCCAGCTACTTTACCTCCGGACAGAATACACAGAGTTGCAGCCTTTCAAATAACTGGCGCGGATCTGGCCGGTCCGCTTTCCTTACGTGGTGGAAGCAAAGCGTGGATAGTTCTATTCACGTGTGCGGTATATCGAGCAGTCCATCTGGAACTAGTTTCATCTCTTTCTACCGAATCGTTTATGCAAGCTTTGAGAAGATTCTGGGCTAGAAGAGGAAGAGGTTCAACGTTATACACAGATAATGGTACGAACTTTGTGGGAGCAGCAAATGCCTTGAAATCTTTGGATTGGGACTTCATTCAAACTGAGTGTTCTTTAATGAAAATAAAATGGATGTTTAGCCCCCCTTCCGCCCCATGGTACGGTGGATTTTGGGAAAGGATGGTCCGCAGTATTAAAGAACTTCTCCGAAAATGTTTGGGCAAAGCTTGCGTAACATATGAAGAAATGTTGACTTTACTCTACGATTGTGAGGCTACAATAAATGGGCGACCACTAACATATATGTCAGACGATCCCAAAGAACTTAAACCACTTACACCAGCTCATTTCATCCAAGATATAAAAGAAAGAGAAACATTTGATTTGGATCTGATTGATTCTCAGCATATATTGAAAAGGGTGCGTTACCTTCATACCCTACGATCAAATTTACGCAAACGTTTCTACAAAGAATACCTAGGAGAGTTAGTAAGAAGTCCTAAAGTAGCTTCAAGAAGAAAGATGATTTCTCCGGGAGAAATTGTCATAGTTGAATCAAAGAACCCAAACCGAATGAATTGGCCTTTGGCTCAAGTGATCGAATTGTTTCCTGGGAAGGACGGTGTGGAACGTGTGGCCAAGTTGCGCCTAGCAAGTGGTGAAATCATACGACCGCTTCAACGAATTTATCCTCTGGAGCTTAGTGCTAGTGATCATATCAGCAAGGACCACCAAGGAACTGAATTTTCTGCACAAAACCCGGGCCCTACTGCAGTTGATGTTCTCGAAGAAGGAAAGAAATCTCGATATGGCCGTCCATTAATTCCTGTAAAAAGACTGAATTTGTGAACTGGTGTAATCTTTACTTTTATAATCTCATGTATGCGATTGTTTATTTTTTTTATCTAAATGTGTTATAATTTGCTTGTGTTTTGTATTGCTTTAAAGTGTTTGCATGCAATACAAAAGGTGGGAGAATGTTGCCACTCATCTTGTATTTCCCACTTCCTGTTGCCCTTTCTAATTAATTAAATTGTTATTGAGTTAAAGGAACTGGCAACGAAGAAAAAGTGTGATTTAGAATTCCATCCATATTTATGTAGCTGATAGTTCCGTCTTCCTGATGTTAAATAAAAAGTGTTTTTTTATAAGTCGGAAAGTCTTCAGTCATAACAGAGGTATTCACATATACTTTTCAGCGTGTGTTTTAAATAATATGGGCAATGAAAGGAACCAAATGTCTTATTGTTGGTGAAATTCTTTTTATTTATTTATAGGTGTTTTTAGAAAAATTAAGCTGTGAATTTATGGAAAAACATGCATATATACTTATATTTTTACCCTTAGCTTCTTTGCATCTCAGCATTTTTCTTAGATTTCTGTTCATTTCATTCATCATTATATTCCATAATTTGTGTACAAAGAAAAATAAGATTGCTGTATTACTATTTTAAGTAGAATGTTAACCGATTTGTTGGAATTTCATTAAAATTTACAACAAAATTTCCTATTTCTCAAAATATATTATTTTTGTAAATAATTTTGTTGAATTTATAGAATATTGCATTATAATTGACAATACATCTAAAAAACCGTAGTTTTAAATAATTTAAAAAAATGCAATTTTTCAAAACTTTTTCTTTGAACGTAGTCGGATACTTTAAAATTATTCCAACTCATAATATTGCCTCAATACCAGTTCAGTCTTTGAAGCGTCGATTTAAAGCTTGGTGTATATACAGGGTGGTTATAATTAAAGTTCAAATGCGTTGAAGAAAATGCAGGTCGCATATCCACAAAAACTGAATCAATTGCTTCCCTAATATCTTCCACGACTTCCTGATTCACATACCTTCATCCTTTAGTTCCAGAGTTCCAGTTAGGATAATTTAGTTCCAGTTAGGTTAATTTAGTTCCAATTAGTTTAATTCTCCTGTAGATTCAAATTTATTTATCATTTTCTTTAAGACAATCACAGACACCCGTCATTTTCTCAAATCTTTGTGACGGCGCAACATTCTTTCTTGCAAAAGATTGCAAAATAGGAGCAATCTATAATTGCTATTTTTTTGGTAGTAACATTTTACTAACAGAAACCAGATACCCGTTCTATCTTTAACACAGTTTTGAATATAGCTTAAAGATATAAATCTTCTGTCAGCATAATGAATTTTAAGGTATTCGACTACGTTAAAAACAGTAGTTTTCGACCCCATTGGGGATTTTATTATTTTATATTTATTGTAGTTCAGACTTTCCTCTTTCCAAAACAGTTTATCTTTCCTACGAAAAAAAAAGGTCTGACCTATCATCCAGGATCACATATCTTTCAGCTAAAATGTGTCTTCCATTTTCTCAAAAATTTCATTTTCATATATATTCACCACGATCAACATGATATCACAAAAACTTATAGAGGTATTGATATAAACATTTTAGCTTGTGTTTTAAATAATACGGGCAACGAAATGAATCAAAAGTTATATTATTGGTGAAATACTTTTTCTGTTATAGGTGTTTTTAGAAAAATTAAGTTATAAACTAATGGGAAAGAAAACATATTTTTACCATAAAATATTTAACATAGTTGAAACAATAACTTTTGAAAACAAAGAAGGTGTAAAATTAATTGTATTATCATATTTTCGGAAGTTACTGCAAAATACGCTTCAATTTAATTAAAGTATAAAAAACCCAGGTTTGGTTTTTATTAAAGGTTTAGTTAAAATTTCAAACCTATAGAATTGGTTCCTCTAAAACGTCCTCACACATTCTCTAATGAAATTGCAACCTTAGAGAAAGATTTACATATCATTTACGTACAATAGCTACGAAACACTAACGTCTAGATGGAATTTAGCATCTTGACTGAATCTGTTGCGTTCCCTTGGCGAGTTATTTGGAGGTTAATGCATGGCTAATAAATGTGGTAAATAGATCTGAAATTTTTTTTAACACTTTAGGTGATTGTATTATGCTCATAAACTTCGCGAAAGTGTAAGTAGCATGATGTCGAAGTATTAACGTAATCGGCTGAGCGGTACGGCAGCGCATAAGAGACACAAAGTCAAACATTCATTTTTATTTATATAGATAAACCCTTTAAAATCTGAAGGTAATAATCTCTAAGAACAGAATTTCAACATTATGAGCTGAGGAGTGTAACAGCAAATGAAATTTCAGTTATAAAACTAGAAATAATAACCATAAACTAATAACCAAAGCAATGAGTAATTTTAAGTGAAAAATGCAAAGCAGAGAGAATAATAATGAAAAAGAAATATAAGACTTTTGTTCCTTCCTCAATCTATGAAACAGAAATAATTTTTTTTTTAAAGTGTAAGAGTTGTACTATTTTCCCATGCATTGATACCGATTCTTGTTTTCATGGTATAGGAAACTTGAAAGCAATTGCAATGCGGCAATCACAGACCGCCGCAACAAGAATGAGAATTTACTGTATTCCATAACGACAAAAGATTGAGTTTAGTTTAGTTATATTAACGTCCCGTTGCAAAGCAACACTAGCGCTATTTTGGGAGACCTCGTCCCTTTGAACCACGGTCAGATGCGGAGGACGACAACGGAGCTGGCACCTCCCTCTCCTCATCACACCAGCGGGAGGGCGTTTGGCCTGACGGATTTAACGTGCAAGAAGCCCCCTCACACTACGGTTCTTCGGTGGAGTTTCGAACCTGAAGCCCTTCGGTTCCGAAGCCGAGACCTTACCACCAGGCCACTGAGGCCCGTATAATGACAAAAGAAGTTCAGTGCCAAAAAATTTGTTATTGCCTTCGCATGGTCTTACAAAGACAATCAACTTTGATGAATAAAAAAAAATCAGGTAAAACGTATTTGTGACCTTGATCAAGAATATTATAAGTTTTGTGTATTATTTTTGATATTATAATACAACCAGGTATAATATAACTTTTACCTGGCAAAGTTATCATCAACTTAAGAAGTATGGTAATCAACATTTAGTTGCCTTTTTGTCGGCATTCTGACATAGGGGTAGCGCATCTTCCCAATGATCTTGGCGTCTCGAGTCCCGGTTCGAGCATGGTATTTTTTCCTCTGTTCTGTCTGCGAGATGTGTGAACGTGCTTTTCTGTAAAAAAAAGGTTGTGCAAGCTAATAAGCGATACGTGAGTGGCAAAATCGTACTCTTGGTCCTAGTTGGTGTTACTAAAACAAGAGACACTCCCTATCGGCTTAGATCGACTGTTCGCAACGGCGGTCCAATAGCAACTATTATAAGAAACAACACATATTTTCGCATCGGCAAGGATTAGGTAACAAACTTTCAACTACATAAGGGAGAAGAAAAATTAAAACAATGAAATGCAAAGGAAGTATCAAAAGGGCAAAGAAGCAAGCCAAACCTTTTTCCCCCAAATGACCTATCGCAACAATTATTTTGCGTCATTGAAAAAGATATGGAAAGGAAGTAGAAAATGCAGAAAAAAACGATTTGTTTTCCAATATGTGAGCATTGTTATGGGCTATCATGCTTAAACTCACCAATTCATTCCAAGGTAGATAATCGATCTATTCTACAATAAATCTACACAAAATATAAATAGAAAAAATTGAGTTCATTAATGAATTACTTATGTAAATATATAAGCAGCTGGTTGATTGAGGAGAACAAAGGATAGAGAGAACAAATAAGCAATATTTGATTTGTGGTGGATAATGTTAAGTGCTTTTTGTGCATGATGCTTTTAAGCAGCTGCCGATTTTATCTATCCTAGACTCAGCAAATCCATAGATGGCACCTAAAAGAATGACTCTTATGAAAAGAGCCACAGAAGAAACCAACCAAATAAAAACTGGCATAAGCATCAGAAATCTTATTAAAATATTTTACATTATTTTATTGCAGTTAGTTATTTTCTCAATAAATCCAGGATAAACATGTAAATAATCATAAACCGATGTCATCAGAATAATCATGCCTAATCATAATCCGCTTCATCTGTTTTTTACATTTATTTCATTCATAAATTATACAATCCATTATCCAGGTATTATAAGTGTGATTGTCTCAAATTACTTCAAAGATTCGATTTCAAAATTTTATTCAATTAGATCGTATAATTATTCATTATTCGAGTGTCGATATGTATATTAAACTCTTTGTTTTTGAAACGCAGGCAAAAGATTCGACATTTCCTCTCAGTCCTTGCACGCGTCTGTTAACAGATAGGATGGCATTTCCCAAAGTTTGTGCAAAGGTAGGGAGTGTCTTTGTTAAAAAAAATCAATAAAATAATTTAATCTTTTTTGACAAACGGCTCAACAAACGAATCCTGATTTTTATTAATGCACAAGTTACAGAATTTGTTTCAAGGAAAAGAAAGATTTTTTTCGAGAGCTTTTAATCTGTGTGTGCCGTGGACATGGTAGAAATTGGGATTTGAAATCTCCCTCCGCAAAAGGGGGAATTGTTATCTCTAACTGCCTCCCACCCCGCGTGATTTTTTCCCCCGCAGCGGCCAGGCGTTTCGGGGGTCCTGACCCCCGTTTCCCGATGTAATTGTACGGCAGCTAGATTCGGAGGCAAAAGCATTACACGCTACGCTGACCCCGACAAATGGAGTTTCGCTTCGAATCAATCCCCAATCAATAGCTTGCCGTTGGACCAGACACAGGACTACCAGAAATGGCGATTTATCACTGGCATTCTTTTTTTTTACCCCATCAATCCCTTTTTATTCTTTCCACAACAAGGTAAAAAAAAAAAAAATCGAATACAAAAAAATTCTCAAAAAGGCGCATTTCAATACAGATACGGATATGAAAGGGTGTTTGGGTAGCTCTAATAGCGCACAAATATTGTACA
>JAPMOQ010037680.1:1375848-1393268 GCA_026543055.1 Argiope trifasciata | reverse complement strand
ATATATATTTCAATGATGAGCGGTTTTATTGGTGATATACAGTAAAAGCTCTTTATTCGTGGGGTATATGTTCCATGAATGTGCCGCGAATACAGAAACCGTGAATACGGAATGGTAATTTGTAGGGGAGACGTTAATAGGTGACAAAACAAATATATAAAAAAAGCCATTTAATTGAAGTTTTTGAACATTTTGATTCATTATCTTAAGGCTTAGGCAATGGTTGGAAGAACTTTGTAGTTTTCTCTTGCTTGGCAGTTTTTAAAAGCTCCTTCCATTCAGACTGATACGCAGCAGTCTCATTAGCAATTTTCCCTCTTAAAAATAAGACTTCTTTCCATAGACGTTCATAGAGAAATCGCGAAGCTCATTTGCCATTCACTAAGATTTTTCAAATGAAATGTCACATTTCCAGTGCTTGTGAAAGCCTCTTCTTCAATGGGCTGTGAATTGAACATTTCCTCCCAGTCGGTTTCAGTCAGATCTTCATCTTGCAATTCAAGCCATTCCTGAATGTCATTTCATTCTATCTGTTCGAACCCCTCTCGTCCTATTTTATTCACGATTTTGGCTATGTTTGCAGTTTGCATTGAGCAACATACTTTAGACAAAGTCGTAACAAGATCTATTTTACTTATTTTTATTAGTCCATTGGACGGCATTTACAAAGGATATTGGGTTGGAATCCTTTTATCACTATGTATATACTTATAAGATCCGCGAATAAAGAAATGTGTAGCCGCGAATACAGGAAATGGGTCGCATTTTTTAATCCGCGAATAGTGAAAACGCGAATGAAGGAAGCGCGAATAAGGAGCTTTTACTGCATATTTGAACTGAAAATTAACGTAAAAATATATTTTATTTATTTTGAGGAATACGATCCCATTCGAAGGAAAAATTTTGAAAAATTGGATTTTTTAGAAATTATTTATGATTTTTAAATGCATTGTCAGTAATAAACAATATAAATGCAAAAACAATTATTTGAAATTATAATGTATTTTGAGAAATGGGAAAATTTGTCGTAAATTTTAATGAAACTTAATCAAAACTTTTTACTCAAAATTGTAATGCGGCAATCCTATTTTTCTTTGCACTTAAGTTATAGAATACAATGATGAATGAAATGATCCAAAATCTAAGAAATGTTTGGAAGTTAGGGGTAAGAATGGGCTCATATATGCTTTTTTACTATACGTTTACAGCTCAATTTTTTTAAAAACACCTATAAATGAAAAAAGTATTTCACCAACAATAAAACCTTTGGTTTATTTCATTGTCTGTATTATTTAAAATAAACGTTGAAATTTTTATGTTAATACCTCTATTAATTTTAGGGATATCATGTTAACGGTGGAGAGATTTTATACAAATTAAAGTTTTCAGAAAATGGAAGCTAAAGACAAATTTTAGCTTAAAAATATGTGACCTTGGATGATAGGTGAGGCCTTTCTTTTCTTAGAAAAAATAAACTGTTTTGGAAAGAAAAAAGTGAAATAATAAGATTAAAAAAAATAATCGCCAGTGTGATCGATAACCAGTGCTTTTAACGTCGTCGGATAACTTAAGTCTCTATTAAGAGAAATATCAAATGTATTAGATAAATATTTTTAATGGAGCAGCTATGTCCACTTTGAGATTAAATTTTAAAAATGTGAAAACCTTGTTTTGATTTCAAATTTTATGCAGATTGCGCTTTGAAATCTTTTTAAGTCTGATAGTATTTTAAGAAAGGAAAATAAAAATTTATTTATCACTATTTTTGTGGAAATTCTAAAATTTATTAAGTGATTTTTGGCTCCGAAATAATAGGTAAGCTTCAGTTTTTCAAGTTGGTAGGTAGGTAGGGATAATTGGCACAAGAGCCCTTTGAGGTCAGACTGCGCCAGTCATATGATTTAAATGAAAACTACCTTAATATGAACCCAACCAATAAATTATGAATTAATAGGAATTGAAGAAATTGAAAGAAATATAAGAGGTGTAACAAACAGCTAATAAAATTTCAAAATTTGTGAATCACAGAAAAAATTTTTTTGAAACAAATTAAAATTGCAAGTTAATAACACAATTCCATAATGATGCTCTAAAAGGCATTAAAAAGTTGAAAAGCAGCTAGATGCAAGCATAAAGATGAATCGCTTTAAGTAAATGTAACAATATTGGGATGATATTTCTCACCCTCCAAGTCAGTTAGACTTACAGATGATTTATTGAAAATGTTCACACGATAGAAATGGTATATAGGGCATTCAATGAAAATATGCTTACGGTATCCGACTATGTTAAAAATATCGGTTATCGAACACATTGTAGAATTTTTTTTCTGTTCTTTCTTGTAATTCAGACTTTTCTCTTACCAAAACGGTTTATTTTTTCTAGGAAAAGGAAGGACTGAACTATCATCCAAGGGAATATTAAGCAAAACATAGTTTTCGGCTAAAATTTGTTTTCAGTTTTCATAAAAATTCTCCACCATTAACATGATATCTGAAAAATTAATAGAAGTATTGACATAAAAATGTTAGTGTCTGTTTTAATTAATACGAGCAATGAAATGAACCCACAGTTTTAGAGTTCATGAAATACTTTCTCATTTATAGGTGTTTTGAGAATAATTAAGTTGTGTATTTATGGAAAACATTGCATATATACGTATATTTTTACCCATAATTTCTTTGAATTTCTTAGATTTTGGTTCATTTTATTCATCGTTATATTCCATAACTTGGGTAAAGAGAAAAATGGAATTTTTGCATTGCAATTTTATGTAGAGTGCGCACCGTTTTGGTTCAATTTGATTAAATTTTACTACACATTTTCCTATTTCTCAAAATATATTTCCTAAATAGTTTTGTTGTATTTATAATATTTTGTATTATAATTGGCAGTACATATATAAACCAAAGTTTTAAGTAATTTTTGGAAAATCCAATTTTTCAAAAAAATTCCTTTGAACGTATTCGGATAACTTAATACTTAGATCACCGTGACATGTGCCGGCGTCCTGCATAGGAGTAGCGTGTCTTCGTCGTGATCCGAATTTGAGTCCCAGTTCGGGCCTGGTTGTTCTGTGTTCTATCTCTGAAATTCGTGAATGGGCCCCCCTGTAAAAAGGAGTTGTGCAAGCGAATGAAGTAGTTACGGTCGGACTCTTGGCAGGGCCGCGTTAGCCTAGCTGTAAGGTCTCGGCTTCGGAGCCGGTGGATTTCAGGTTCCAGTCCCGATTCCACCGAAGAGCCGAAGTGTGAGGGGCATCTCTTGCTCGTTAAATCTGTCAGGCCAAACGTCTTCCCACTAGTTTGAGAGGGTGGGTGTCATGTGTGGTCTTCGTGTGTGTGTGTTACCGTCATTTGAGCTGGATGTCAGACTTCTGCCCTCTGGGTTCTCAGGGGTCTTTACCCTCAGAAACTACTGCACCCCCTTTCCGTGGGAACACGGACACGACATCATCATCATCAACGTGATATGTCAGGAACATTGACGAAAGGGCGTTGGCGCTGAAAGAAAAAAGGGCACATTTCGCCAAAATCAAATGTTTGTGAGTGCAGCAAGTATGTCTTATACGGAGGCGTGTTATTTTTCTCGTTAGACGGACAGAAAGAAAAGTCCATCCATCACCAAATAATGTACGGAAAAGAAAAAACAAAGACACCAACTAATCACGACGCTGTTATTGAAATTCCCTGCATTCGTCCTTACAGTCATTATTTTGCAATTCATCTCTACTTTTATGAAGAATCCACTTTTATTAGTATTATCTTTTTCAGCGTCCCTTCGTGCGAGTTTCGAAGCGGCGTATCCGAAAAATCATTAAGGCGAGCCGAGAAACAGGTGGAACGCTCTGAGCAGATGTCATCTTTCTGCGGCTCGTTCAATTATTCATCTCTCCTTTTCATCAGTGCGGATTCTGAATGGATGCAATTACGCCGCAATTCAAAGGAGAGCTCTCATTTTAGCGGAACGTCTCATCACCATTCGGCACAGGGATTTTTGAAACTGGGTTCTCTCTCGAGAGAGAAATCTTGTTTTGTCACCGAAGTGAAAAATTTGAAGCTGGATCAAATGTTTGCTGCCAACCACAAGACGATAATTTTAAATACTTTAAGAAATAACAATTTTTAACACATATTGTGCGGGTCCATTTCGCAGCGGAATGGTACCGGGAGCGGGCATTTTGTGCGTAAATTTAATTATTCAGTTCAATCTCAATGGATCCAAAATTATTTCATTTTTTTAACCAACTTTTCGGACTTTACATCGAAATATATGAACAGATATATAAATAGCAAACATAAAATTTTTGTAAACAAAAAATACCCTTTGAGTGGATAAATTTATAATAATATCGTAAATAGGAAAGATCAAACAGAAATAGTATACAGTTTTCATTTTTTCGAATGATGTTATATCTAAACATTTTTACATTATAAAAAAGAGTAATCATAAAACTAATAATGTTTTACAGTTCAAAGCATTTTCCTCTATGAAGAGGCAAAATTCACTCATTTTCGCAAGGATAAATAAAAAGTTAATTTTAAATCTTAATGGATTTTTTAAATCCATTCAATTAATTAATTTTCACGTTCTGTGGCTCCGTATCGACTGATGTAAAAACTAGTTTTTATTTGTCTAAATTTTCAAGAATCTATGTAGTAGACAAGAGCATTCAGCTTCATTTTCCTGTCCATACCGTTATTTTTGTACCCACAAACAAACCATGTTGTTACTCTAAGCCGTAGTAGTACGTGACCCGCCCTCAAGTATCCATCTTCAGAAAACGCACTAGAACATGTCCTGCATAGAATGTGTTAAGATGTACGTACACACTTGAAATTTCAAAAATCGTTCAAGATATCGAATGCATCGAATTTTTTATTGCACCAATATGTCCTCTGGTCCATCAGCTTTCAAAAAATACCAAGATGATGTCAATATTCTGAGTACTTCTCGAGTTATAAGGATTTTTCTTGTGCTTCCTTCAAAGTATAAATATATAAAGTAACATGACTTTAATGGTAGCAGCTTAACTAAATCAAGCGCATGAAGACGATCTAAACGATTAACTAATCGAAGTTAATCCAAACAATTTAATTGAAATTAAATGTAACCAATGTCCCTGGGAATATTTATTGTATTTAATTTTAGTTGACCAATATCCAAACTCTTTGCTAATGAGACAGTATATCTATGTAATAGTATAAAATGAAATCACCTGAAAGCGTCTGTTTACTTGAATCACAAAAACTTGTGAAATAATTAACTGAAACTGGAGATATTTATACCATTTTGTACAGCATTCATTGGGGAAGATTTTAGTACATGAAAGTTATCTATCCTTATAATAAAGCTCAATGTGTGTGTGTGTGTGTGTGTGTGTGTGTGTGTGTGTGTGTGTGTGTGTGTGTGTGTGTGTGTGTGTGTGTGTGTGTGTGTGTGTGTGTGTGTGTGTGTGCGTGCGTGCGTGCGTGCGTGTGTGTGTGTGTTGGTGCTCTACAGGCCAGACCGTTGGACCTACAGCTACAAATTTGGTATATGTATACTTTGGAGGTTGGGAATGCGCACCTCGGGGCCCTTCTTTCGAATTTTTAATTAGAATTTGAATTCATTAAAATTGAAGCGAAATTTCGAAGTTTTTCCGCTATAACTTCCGAAAATACGATCACACAAACATGGTTTTTACATCCATTTAAAGATTTAAAAAAAAAATTAGCTTTCTAATAGTATCAGTGTTTTAATGAATAACTTAAGCTTCTATTTTTAACGAACTTTTAAAGAAATATTTTAATCATGTTTTTCAACAATATATTTCGGACAAAACAATAAAATTTAATCTGCACGAGCACGTCAAGGGGGAAAAGGATTAGGTTTTATCAGCGTGTTGCCATCCTATTGACAGAAGTTCAAATTAAAAAAAAACTATCATTGCAAATTAAATCTAAAGAAATGCAACTTTCAGCATGTGACTGGATAAAATAAAAGAAATATAAAATGTGATATTTTCTAAAGAAATAAATGCAAAGCAAAGGTTTCTATAATCGTTTGCAACATCTAAATAATTAATTCAACAAATCTTCTTTATTTACGGTAAACCTGATCGAATTTAGACAGGATATGCATTGAAATCCCGACTCAATGGCATATTTCTGTAATCGTTTGCAATATCTCTATCAATAAAATGTGATAGTTTAAAAAAAATGTAAAGCCAAGGTTTCTATAATCGTTTGCAACATCTAAATCATTCATTCAATAATACTCTAACCAGAGAAATTATAAAGAAAGCAAGGCGCATAAGTATTTAATTGGAAATTTTAGAACGCATTACTCTTGGCGAACCAGATGGCGGTTAGTATTAAAATAAAAAAGGGAAGTTTTGTTTATTGTGATTTTTATTATTCCGCGCATACGCGAAAACCTCAAACTGCGCACGCGCAAATGCCAAGATATGTGGTATGCAAGTGCGATACATTTCTTTCTTTACGTCCGATTTTAAAAAGCGACTCAAATCTCGTTATGTCCAAAAGAAGGAAATCGACTTAAAAAACTGCTGTAAAAATGGTTTTGTAACAATTTTTGATAATTTCTAAATATACTTAATGTTTGTTTGATGTTGCGCAATATGCCTAAAACATATCGGGTGGAGGCAAGACTTACATTTAAAGCGAATTTTTCTTCTTGGATGCTATACCTTGGACAAAGCCGTGCTGGTACTGCTAATATAATATACTTTGAAATATTTTAGTGGCATTTTTTGAATGAATTAATCAGGATCATTACTATAAGTAAATTTAAGAGAAGATTCATTAAATATGAATATGGATTGAGTAATGTATAGTTTTATTCTTTTTGATAATGCGTTGCAAACTGAAAATAAAATTCTTCGGGATTTTCTTAAAAATTAAATTTATCTAAATTGTTATTATTTTGATCTAATAAAAACCAACCAACTTCCATAATGCTTAAAAAATTTAGACAAATATTTAGTTGCAGTCATATGAAACTGAAGGAACAATTAATGAGATATCCAAAGATTTTTGTTTATGAATTTCTATTGGAGGGGCTAATCTTTATTTAGTTTTGGGCATAATTCATTCTGAAGAGAATGCATACGCAGAAGCTATTGCGGATATTGTTCTTTAAAATGCAGGCATCCACAAAGATTGGAGTGAAATAAAAAATAAAATCTCCGCCAATCAAGAACTTTCAATTCTTAAATTAATTTGAATCAACTTGCTGGAATTCCTCCCACATGACAAATAAATGATATTCATCATAATGGTAAGACTTACTTTCATTTGTACTATGTAAAAAAACCACCGTCTCTTTCACAATTGACACCTCGTGACCCGAAAATTCCCCGAACATTACGACAAAAGAGACATGCTAATTTAAACAGCAAAAGATAAAAACGAAGCAAAACATTAAAAAACATCACCAGATGAAACAAAAAATATATATAAAAAGCAAAACTACATAAGAAAATTCAACTACAATTAATAACTCAAATTAAGAAAACAAAAAGTGATAAAGACCTACCCGTCACAGGAACAACAACCGTTCTTCCTTTCTAATAATAATACTACAGTGTACATAAAGATAAGCAAGACAAAACTTGGTTTAAATGTTTATCACAGTTTGACACTTAAAAATAACTGCTGATCATAAAATGAATATGAAGTTTTGCAAAAGAGATACTATCGAAATTAAATAGAACTAGTACTCTCTATGAACAAAATGTTGCTGTTGCGTACAGCTGACCACCCTGCAGCCACTGAACGTAACAATATCCAAACGATTTTCTTGTGCTCGATTGCTATCTTTAACATTTTCTATCTTTATTTTGAGCAATTTATCAAACTCATATCTTCTTCGTGATGACTGTCCACAAAGTGGTCAATTACTGTCCTTATTCCTCATCTATATAAATGAAAATGAAAGTTTGTCTATTTGTCTCTTATGCGGTGCCGTACCGCTCATCCGATCGCGATGAAACTTTGAATACTTATTACTTGCACTTATACTTATTACTCTGCTTACGATAAAAAAACAAAAACAGATTGTCAACCCTAAAATCTTGAATAATAAAGGTAAAAAAAACTAGAATTAATATTATTTACGCTTCTACATTATATATCACATAATTTCAGTGAAAGTATTCCTTTCCGATACGAAAATAAATGTTATTCTTCCTATCATTCCTAATGAAACACGACAGTTATTTTAAACTACAAACGATATTTCCCAAATTATTTCTTCTGAGGTAGCAACGCGCCGGTCTTTTTATAAAACAAGGAACAGGCCATCAATAAGAGAAAATATCCGCGAAATTCAAAACATTCCTTCAAATTCTCGTTTCACAACAATAGAAATCTCAACACTTTCAAACTCTCAAACAATTGGTCAAAAATGACAATTTTGATGTCCTTCAGAGGTCTTAAGATTACTTGGTACCACCAGTATTGTACTCGAGTCATTATTTTCAAATTTTTTCTTAACTTCAAGATTTCAATCCATTCTTTCAAATGGTGGTAAACAGTACCGATTCCTCCACAAATGCATTTATTTTCCCGCATTCTTCCAAATCTTTGGAAATTATGCATGAAATCTCCCATATCCTGATATAATTTTGATTAGCAGTGTGAGGACCGTGGTGGCCTGGTGGTAAGGTTTCAGCTTCGAAATGGGAAGATTTCAGATTTGAGACCGAATTCCATCGAAGAACCACCGTATAAGCGGGTCTGGTGCACGTCAAATCCATCCGGGCCAAACTTCCTTCCACTGGTGTGGTGTGGAGAGGGAGGTGCCAGTTCAGGTGTCATCTGACCTCGGTTCAAAATGACGAGGTCCATCCTAAACTATCCCTAGTGTTGCTTCAAACGTTAATAAGTCGTTGTTGTGACTTATGGCACTTTACAAGGCCACTGAGAAATACTTTCGTCGATTTAAGCCGAAATTTTTTGCAGTAGCGCCAACTAGGGCCAAGAGTACGATTTAGCTACTTCATGCTTCACAATCCCTTTTTACAGGGGGGTGCATTCACCCGACTCACAGATAGAACACAGAACAACTACCATGCCCCGACTGGAACACCCGGAACTCTAGGAAGACCAGCTACCCCTAAGCCAGAACGCCGGCACGTTAATATAATTAAACTAAACTAAACTTGGATTATCAGTGGGTGGCATCTCTTCACATTTTAACCATGGCATCAGTTATATCAGTGGATAGCATCTTCTCACTTTATAACCATGCCCGAACCGGAACTCGAAACTGGGACGCACAGAACACTAGGAAGACACGCTACCCCTATGCCGACACGTTAATATAATTAAACTAAACTAAATTTGGATAATCAGTGGATATCATCTCACTTTTTTATTTCTCGACGAACAAAGCTGGTCGCCAAAGGCTGCTTGTTAAGTCCGTTTCCCGAATTTTTCCATGCCATTCGCCGGTGTGCGATCGCCCCAAATCCTCCTTTTCCAGATCCCAATCTAATTTTGCATTTCGCTCCGTCTCTTAATTCCTCCGCCGTGTTATGAAAAGGCCGCTCACAAATGCCAATGAAGAAATCCCCGGATTTTGCGCACTCCGGGCACATCCAAAATAAATCCCATCGTCTTAATGGAAAGGTCCAGAAATAAATAAGTGGCCGCTCAATCGATCCGGGCGAAAAGGAATCCATCAGAACTCGTTATCGAGGGTCCTTTTCGGCACCTACGGCCCTCCGATAACTCGGCCCAGAATAAAGATCTCCGTTTGTTAATCAGCCCGCTCTTTATGCTGCGTGGACTCGGGCCCTTTTTCCCTAAGTTGCTTAATTCCCATTCGGATCGTGGGCCCTATCTCTCCCCCCGCCGCCGCCTGCTTCCTCCCCCTCCCCCGTCCAGAGAGTCGGGGGACGGTGCAGCCGCTGACAGGCGGACTTCTCAGGGCTGTTCTGAAGGATAAGCTTCAAAGAAGGGGTTCTATTGGAATAAATGGGCGATAGGGTGCTCTAGTGTGAAATCACATACTTTTGTATGTGATACCTGTACGAAATTATTAAGTGACTGCGTGTATTATACATTTTGTATGTATAATGCATGTAATCACATACATATTACCTAAGTATATTCAATCGTGTTGTTGTTTTCAATGGCACCACTTCAGCATGCATTTTGAACAATCCTAGTATAAGTTATTTAATCTTGCAGCAAAAGAAGTAACACGGATGTTGCTTTGATTTGAATTACAAGTAAAACAAAACATTTACTACTTATACAGCGTAAAATGGTGTTGTTGTTCCTTATGGCACTTTACAAATCAGCTATCAGAAAACTGTCATAGATTTAAGTCTAAATTATAAAACTTTTCAGGAGTGTCAGCTAGAGCCAAGAGTACGACTTTGCTACTTCATGCTTCCCATTTGCTTGCTCAACCCCTTTTTACAGGGGGTCGCATTCACACTATCACAGATAGAACACAGAATAGCAACCATACCTAAACCGGGACTCGAACCCGGGACGTCCAGAACACTAGGAAGATACACTACCCCTAAGCCCGGACGCCAGTTAGTCGTATCTTTTAATTACATAGTCGTGTTAATGACACTAACTATCCCCGCAGATATAAACTTGTGTCCTCTTTTTTGGCTAGGAAAGTGACAAGGTGGTTTTTCAAGTTCATATCTCGTGTAGACCAACTTTTGTTTCCATCGACGTAACAGCTGCTATGGTAGCTTATGATGTTCCCTATGATGGAGTGATGTTCACTCCAAATATTGCAAACTTTTCGATAAAAATAAATTTGGATTTATCGCTTATATTTGTGACATCTATTCCATGATTAAGAAACATTAATGAACAAAGTAAATCTCAAATGGCCACTCTTTGTTTACTTTTTGGAGCTAGAAAAACAGTTTTTGCTCTTATCGTATACTTTATTTCATAAAAATTGTAACATTATTGTTATATGTTGTAATAACCTCAATGATGCCTTTTATCGTTTATATTTGCGACATATGTTAGATAATTAAAAAGACATTACTGAACAAAGTACAAACTTTAACCACCAAAATATTTTCTAATTCTTGAAGACTATTCGCCTTTTTACGTACATCTAATTTATTTTTATGCTCAAATTGTGTTTCAACTAAAAATAACATTATTACTTTCCATTTTTACTTAAACATTTAAACCATCATTGCTTATTTTAAATGTCTGAATTTTATATCTTCATTGCAACCTAACCAACTTTCGCATTCTCTTAACAAAGCCAAAAGTTTTTACATTCCAATTAATAAAGCATTTTTATGATTTTAGACAATATAATCTTTAAATATCAAATTGCCACTTTATTTATTTTTATTATAATAAATATTTTTTAATTTTAGATAATTGTACTATCTCCATAACCATCCTTCAGTTGTAAACAATAATCTGATCAAGTTCCATCGCAATCGGATGAATGGCTTAAGAGACCTACAGATAAGCATTCATTTTTATTTATATAAATTATAACTGTTATTAATATAACTATTATAATATAGTCTTAAAATATAACTCCTGTTCCTGACTCCCTCAGAAAAATCTTCTGAAAAATCAGCGGTTTTAGAAAAAACAAGCAAGACTAATAGCAGGGAAGATAGGATATTCATAGGATGGCGAATTACTATTGGAAATATGCAAAAAACCGATTGTGGAAACAAAATACACCGAAGTGCATACCAAAACATTCTAGGAGAGACTAGAATAAAAAAATCATTTTACTTTCATTTAAAGCTGATCATTTCTGATTTTTTATTAAATCGTTTCAGATTAATGTCGATATGTTTTTTCTCGGCCAAGAAATCCGGGTCTTCCTAAAAAACCTGATGACGGAAATGGAAAGTAAGGCAAAAGATTTCACAAAGACACTGGAGGATTAATAACAAAATGATATACTCACAGAATTTCAGATTGTAGTTGGAATCTGCAAAGGGATTACGTAAACAAATTTCATTCAAAAAATGTCAAACAAAAGAACCATTAGTCAAGGAAAGACGCCATTTTTTTCTCGTGCTTTCGATTCACTTTTGTATTCACAATTCTGATTCCCTATTTATAATTTTTAATCTGAGTGTTGTAGAATCAGAGTGTTTTTCCGGGTCAATTATATTGCTTTGAAGAATTAATAGAGAAGAAGAGTTTTTAATTTAATAAAAACACATTAAACTGAATTTAATATGCCAACTTAATTAACTCTACCTCCGTGGGCTTATGGGGCAAAGATAAAATCCTATTAACTACCTTCGAATAAAAGTACCCTTTGCCAAAAAATTATCAACTTTGATATGATATTCCTGTGAACGAGGAAGTTAATTTTTATCGAATGCATTTCTTCAATTCGTTATCATTGAATTTGCATGGATTTGTTGGAGAACAACCTCATCGTAATGTTTTCATATTTTTAAAAGCTATTAAATTTATTGATTTTATATAAATATCATTATATAAGGGAAACACTTGTTTTAAACCATAGAATTTATCTTATTTAAGCTTCGTATATTTCTTATAAATACTTCTTTGAACAAAATGTTTTATCAATTTTTAGCCAGGAGGTGTAGTGATATTCAAACCATATGTCTTGGCCCAGCATGGGCAGTTCTGGCTCTTGCACCATGAAATTACAGATCAACCAACCAACCCCCTAGCGTGATGTGGAAGTTTGAAGAGGCTGTGCCAGCTCAGGTGTCTCCCTCAACTTCTGACTGTGATTCAAAATAACGAGATCCCTCTCAAAATAGCTTTAGTGTTGCTTTAAAAACGGGATGCTCCGTCACAGTGAGATTATTATTATATCCATCTACGAGTAAAATACAAGAGAAATACTACAGCAAGCAGTTAATTTTAGAGCGAAGGTCCATTCACAAAAGAACGGAAACATTTCGCATAAGGATTTCCACGATTAGCTCATTTTTAATGCCCTTCTTCTTCTTGCATATAGCCGGCCACCCCGCCACCACTTAACGTAGCAGTATCGACACATTTTTTATGCCCTGTATTAAAAAGTAATTCCTTTAATTAATTATATTTCTCGAAATGGCATATCATTTTGAAGAAAATTAATTATAATTCACGAAATGAAAGCTCTTAAATATCATTTAAAAAGAATTTGATGCTAATTTCAATTCAAAAAGCAAAATTCAAATATCTGCAATAGAAAAAAGTTATCCTTACTTTAATCGGAATAACAAACATAACAAACATAAACATGGAATTCATAACTTTAATGACAAATCACTACTTTATGGGAACATATCAAATGCCAATAACTGCCAACAGAAGCTGATATCATATTTAAAGTTGTAACAAGTCCTTATTGTGTTTTTTCTGTAGAAAGGAAGACTGTTTTTATGCAATTAAATAGTGAGTTAGAAATTTTGCTAAAAATTTTAATGTACAGTTGGAATTTTTATAAATATTTCTAATATTTAATCAAGAAGCAATGATGTCAAATAAAAGAATATACTGGTTTCCTAGAAAGAGAAGAAAGATTATTGTGCTACAAGAATGTGGTATTTCCTATGCTGAAATTTTAAGACAGGTAGGTGGTTCAGTGACTAAATCTGGAGTCTGAAAGCTTTATTTGAGTATCAGGAGACAAATTCAATAAAAATACAAATCAAGAAGTGGCTGAAAAAGATGCACCAATCTGTTTATGAACGGAAGAATAAAAAGACTGTGTCTCCAAAATAGAACAATGTCATCAAAGGCCATAAGAAATTAATTGAATGATTATAGCACTTCTGCCAGCTAAAGAACAATCAGTAGAAGATTATTAGATGTTGGACTAAGAGGTAGAATTCAATGAAAAAATACTAATCTCAATTTACTGCAGAGAATAAAAAGATTACAGCGGGCAAAGGAATGCATTAATTGGACAGATGAAAAGTTATACAGAGTGATAAAACAAAGTTATTGGTGATGGGTGTAATGCCACTTGGCCATACCAAGCCCGAATGAGCGCTGCTCTTTCGAATAAAGGGAGAGGCGTGCGTCTTTCGTCGTGAACGAGCACCGTTCATCTGAAGGTACGACTTTGCTCGAACACAACCCTTTTGACTGGCGGTCGAACTCCTTCATCCATCCGCCAGTCAGAATTGAGATCCGAATCAGAGACTGATTCAGTACCTGTAGAGGTATGGAAACGCGGAGGACTTCGCAGTCACGACCTATTTAACGTGCCCCATCAGCCAACGTGGTAGTCTTTGTCCGAGACGAGGACAGAACTCGATACCTTTCTGTTGTGAGACTGACGCTCTACCAGCCAGGCTACCGAGGCCACACAAAAATAAGGTTATTCAGTAGTGATGGCGATAATCGATAAGGCATAGAACAAACGAACATCTACATTCTCACTGCATTCAGGCAACTATGAGGAAGTGCTATGATTCGGTCATGCATGTCAGCAGCCGTTGTTGGTCTCCTTCATGTTATCGATGGCACTTTAAATGCAAGAAAATACATTGACACTATTCAAGAACTAAACCTCACACCTTCCATCAGTGATCTCTTTCCCAACAACACATCATTTGTTTTTCGGCGGCATTCAGCTCCTGGCCACACAGCAAAAATATCGAAAGCGTGGTTTAGTACAAAGAGCATTCAATTGTTATCACGACCAGGAAACAAATCTGAAAGCCAAATTAATGAGAAGTTACGGCACCGTTGAACTTATGAAGCTTTCCTGAAATAAAACAGCATTAACTGAGGCTATAATTATACAATTTACTGTAATCTATATGAATAGTGTGAAACTGTAATCTATATAAATAAAAATGAATGTTTGTATGCGCTGCCGTACAGCTCATCCGATTGCGATGAAACTTTGAATGCTTATTAAACTTACGGGACGAACATTGGCATAGTAAAGGAAGCTACAGAGTCAATTCCTTCAATTGAGCTAAAAATACAATAGGGGTGACCAAAAGTCCTTATGGTCTCACAGACCGCACGTCTCCAGGTAAGGGTTACTTTATTTGGAGAATTAACATTGGTTTTGGAAAAGAAATTTATTTAAATTCGCTTTTTGCATGATTATTCAATGCGGTTCACTTCCCGTTGAGCGTTATTAGGCTAATGGAACTAACTCTATTACTGATAGCAAATATCGTCTACAGATCTCTCATATCAAAAGCTTTTAAATGTCCTTGCTACTGAATCTTCATTGTAAAATGTAAGCATATATTTTGCGTGATCAAAGACATTCCCCAACTTTTCCGATGATATTTGAAAAGTTGAGCAAATTCAAAACTGTCCGGATGCTTTTGATCACACTTATATACTCCTCATGCCAAAATGTGGCAATTCTAATTATTATCATCAAAGAAATAAAGAAAAAATATAACCTCTTTAAAAGGTACCTTGAGTCGAATAATACAGTGTAGCAACCACTTTAAATAGTTGGTCCTTTACTATGTTTTTTACACCCGTATCTCATTTTATTTTCTCACTTTTTGATCAATTTTGTTATGGGTATGAACATTTTTATATACTAGTTGTGTAAAACTTTTAATAAAAATCAATGATTTGTTGTTCGTTAACCCTTTATATATAAGAACTTACTTTTCACTTTTCTGAAAACCTTTGTAATGACATAATACATGATATCATGTCTAAGATATAAATATAACACCATGATATCATGAATAAAATATAAAAGAAACACTGTTTTAGATATATTTGATCAAAATTAATTTCATTATGTAATTAGTAAACATGAGAGAAAGTTTTTATTAGAGTTGATTTTACACTTTTAATGAATTTTTTATTATTTTTTTGAACTAATTGTTATGGCATGCTGATGAATATTTATGTACAGCTGTAAATAAGAATGGCTTTGCTTGGAATGATAATAAACGAAATAAAATAAAATGAGCCAGTGTCTGTCCTGATGAGCAGAAATGGAAGTGAATAAAAATAAGACCATTCGCCAGGTGCAAAAAAAAAATGGTTGATTCAGCATCGGAGATAAAAAAACAAGTTCATTAATTTAATATGTAATTTAGAAACCAATTAATTAGTCCTGTACTTTCCCGAATAAATAAATAATGGCTTTCTTGACTCTCTTTTTTAAAATACCAAACCGGATGCTGAGGTTGGAGCATTTCGTGTCTTATATTTAATACTAGCCGCCTTTGGCAACCAGCTGGTTCGCCATGAGTAATGCGTTCTAAAATTTTCAATTAAATCACATATTCATTAGCCTAGAAGTAATTCCGAGAATTGATTGACCTGAAATTAATATTTTCTTTAAGATGATGGACGAAAAGTTCTAAAAGAACATCTTTTCCTAATAGTATTCTTTAATTTTATAAATCAATCAGTTTTAACTATCGGTTATGCTTCCAAAATATTAAAAATGTTTTTTTCGATGATGTTGTCAAAATATGAAATATGTTTTTTTTCAAAGAAAGCGAGAAAGGGAAAAAAGTATTGAATTAATGATACAGATATTGCAAACGATTACATAAATATGCCATTAAGTCAGGATTTCAATGCATATCCTGTCTAAACTCTATCAGGTTTACCGTAAATAAAGAAGATTTATGGAATTAATGATACAGATATTGCAAACGATCTTAGAATCCTTTGCTTTGCATTTATTTTTCAAAGAAAATGTCACATTTTATATTTCTTTTATTTTATCCTGTCACGTGCTGAAAGTTGCATTTCTGTAGATTTATTTTGCGATGATAATTTTTTTTATTTGAAATTCCGGCATTCTTTTATTTTATCCAATCACGTGATAAAAACATGGTTAAAATATTTCTTTAAAAGTTCGTTAAAAATAGAAGCTTACGTTATAAATTAAAAAAACTGACACCGTTAGAAAGCTTATTTTTTTATCTTTAAATTGCTGGAAAAATCATTTTTATGCAATAATATTTTCGGAAGTTATAACGGAAAAACGTCGAAATTTCGCTTAAATTTTAATTAATTCAAATTCTAATTAAAAATTCGAAAAAAGGACTCCGAGGTGCATATTCCGGGCCTCCAAGGTATGCATGTACCAAATTTGGTAGCTATAGGTCCAACGGTCTGGCCTGTAGAGCGCCAACACACACACACACGCACACACACACACACATTGAGCTTTTATTATAAGTATAGATTACATTTCTCACAAAAATGCTAGTAATTGAATGCAAGTATATTCTTTTAATAATTAATTATTATTGCTGATCTTATATTTAATATTACATATCTCACAAAATATTTAACATTACATTTTTACTCTTTTAAAATAGTAAACCAAGTATATTCTTTTAGAGTAGTAAACCGGATGTTAACACATTCGCCACCACTGACGCACCTATGCTTTGTAAATAATATGTAATCGTACTAAACCATCTATTTTATTCGATGACACCCCCTCTACTGCAGTTAAAAGAT
>JAPMOQ010037680.1:1343735-1365555 GCA_026543055.1 Argiope trifasciata | reverse complement strand
TTTTCATCGTTTTTGTTGCCATAAAATTATTTATACACATGTGCATTATTATTTATACATATGTGCATTATTATTTATTCATATGTGCATTTTATTTATACATATGTGCGTTTTATTTATTCATATATGAAACAGTTTTGAAAAATATTTTCATCGTTTTTGCTGCCAAAAAATGTGTTAAGTACCGAAAAATGATTTCGGTTCGTGTTCGGCACGTCCCCGGATCCGTCCGCCAGGTAGTTTCATGTTCTGCAGAAACCGTTTATTGATTTCGTCACTTCATCGTTATTGATTGCTAATGAAGGAGGGAAGAGCGCCGCTCTCTGATCTCCTGCGCAGGAAGGGAGCCAATGGCAGCGCGGCCTGCGACATATTTCAAAATCATATCTGGGCGGTCACGCCCACTCATAACTCCGGCCGGCCAATGGGACGGGAAGCATTTATGAATCGCCGACCACGGGCGAATGCCGGCGCCCGGAGAAGGAATTTATATCCCACATCACAAATCATCGCACACGCCCCATTCACTTGCGGAACGTCAAGAAGGCCGGCGACGAAGAGAATCAAAGGATGCTGACAGGGATTGTAGTGGGGTTTTTTTTCATAATCTACCCGCGAGTCTGTTCGCATGTACGAAAAACTATCAAATAATGTCAAATAAAAAAAAATTAATGTAACCTAAAAACGATACATTTAAAAGTATACGCATACACGAAAAATATAATACAATTTTATAACAAAAACACACAATTAAAGTAAAAACAATTTATTTATATTGTACACTCAAAATAAAACAAAACGGCAAATCAAGTTCGCTCAAATCCATTTTATTTATCGATCGTGACTGAGATGGCTACAAAAATATTACATACATCATTTTTAAACTTTTATATTAAATGAAAACACAGTTGTCAACAAACACGTGCAAACTTTCAACGCCAGTTGGCGTAACGCATATATCTGACTTTCCTACGCCAGTTGGGGTTACTCAATGCAGATTATACATTTTTTTATTTCCTTTATTTTGTTTTATCTTAAATTTAAAAGTACTTCAGAATGAATCTGAAAGATCGATTCATTAACAACTTTTGGATTTAAATACATCAAACACAAAGAAAATAAACACAACCGTTGAAAAAAATCGGTCGAAATTCTTCTAAGACCAGCCTCAACTCTGTCGGGGAAAAAAACTGGAGCGTTACTTTTCTTTGGCGGACTTTCACCTCAGCGTTTTGGCGCGAAAGTTATTTTTTAATGAATAAAAAAAGAACCCCTCAATGAACCGGAATCAAAAGTAGTCTATGCTCGATTCCTGACTCTAATCTGTCTCTGTGCTAAATGTCATCCAATTCTGTTCTGGTGTGATTCCGTAACAAACATCCATCCATCCAAACATCCAATCTTTCACATTGATAATATTAGTATAGACTGAAGTCTTCTTTAATATTTACTAGCCGCCTTTGGTGACCAGTGGTTCGCCATAACTAATGCGATCTAAAATGTTCAATTAAATCACATATTCGTTAGCCCTGAAGTAATTCCGGGCAAAATTGGCCTGAAATTAATATTTTCTTTAAGATGATGGAAATGTAATTATTTACTTCATTTAGATCACATTAATAGTATTAAACAATATATATGCCTATTAATAATATTTTACAAATTGGCCATTGGACCGGAATTTGAATGCATATCCCGTATAAATTAAATCCTGTTTAAATAAAGATAATTTATTCAATTAATGATTTACATAATAATTAATGTATATATTGCAGACGATCATAGAATCCTTTACCTTGCATTTTTTTAAGAAAATATCACATTTTATATTTATTTTATATAATCCAGTCACGTGCTAAAAGTTGCATTTCTTTAGATTTAATCTGCGATGATAGTTTTTTTTTTTTTCTTAATTTGAGCTTCCGTCATTGTTTTCTTTTATTTTATTCAGTCACGTGCTAAAAAAACATAGTCAAAATATTTCTTTAAAAATTCGTTAAAAATGGAAGTTTAAGTTTTACATTAAAACACTGATACCATAAGAAAACTATTTTTTTTAATTTTTTTAATTGATGTACAAATCATATTTGTGTTATAATATTTTCGGAAGTTATAGTGGAAAAATGTCGAAATTTCTCTTGAATTTTAATTAATTCAAATTCTAATAAAAAAAATTCGAAAAAAGGGCTCCGAGGTGCACATTTCCGACATTCAAGGTATACATGTATCAAATTTGGTAGCTGTAGGCCCAACGGTCTGGCCTATAGAGCACCAACACACACACACACACACACAATGAGCTTTATTATAAGTATAGATATGGATTACAAAAACTGGAATTTTAAGAACTGGCAATAAGCTATACAAAGTTACAAAAATACACGCCCCAACTGGTAGTGGGTCTAATGCCACTTGGTCATATCCAGCTCGAATGAGCGGAGCTCTTTCAAAAGAAAGTGGATGTGTGCGCCTTTCGTTGTGAACAAGCACCGGTAAGGTAAAAGTATGACTTTGCTCGAACACGCACGACAAAATCCCTTTTAGGGGTCGAACTCATTCTTCCGTCCGCAAGTCAGAATTGAGATCCAAATCTGAGGCCAACTCATCCCTGATTCAGTACCCCCAGAAGTTATGGTAACTTGGAAGGCTTTGCAGTCAACGTGCCCCAACTGCCATCAGCCAACACGGCGGTCTTTGGCCGAGACGAGAACAGAACTCGGCACCTTTCGATTACGAGACGGACGCTCTACCAGGCGACCGAGGCCCTCAACATTGTAGTTGGCTCTGCAAAATCATTAATAGTTTTAGTGCCAGTTAACTCCATCAAACTTAAACTGCCCTGAGCTGCCAACCTGAAGAGAATTCAAGAAATTCGGATGTCAAGCGATGCAGCCAGTTTCACAGCAGTACAAAGTGGAGAGTTGACTAAAAGGCATGAAGATAAAACATAGAATTTATGCCTTAGAGACGATTCATAGCCAGGCATGAGCTTTTTAACTGAAAATTTGCTCCACTGAATATGCTTTCAGTTTATTCCATTTACTTTTAACACACTTGTTCCCAATGACAGTTACCTGTCGGCAATTTAAGTCGAAATGAGTGTTTCTTGCTTTTTCAGTAGCGCCAACTAGGGTCAAGAGTACGTTTTAGTTTAGTTTAATTATGTTAACATTCCATTGTAAAGCAACATGAGGGCTATTTTGGGACCGACCTCGTCATTTTGAACTGCAATCAGATGACCAAGACTACACCTGAGCTGGCACACCCCTCACCACGTCACACAGAAGCCTGACAGATTGAACGTGCAAGAGATCCCCTCACACGACAGTTCTTCGGTGGAATCTGGCCTCGAACCTGAAATACCTCCTGTTCCGAAGTAGAGGCCTTACCACCAGGCCACCTTGGTGCTGCCAAAAGTACGACCTTAGGTACTTCATGTTTCACATTCACTTGCACAACCCGTTTTCACAAGAGGGCACATTCACACTACTCACAGAAATAACACAGAATCACAACCACGCCGGAATCAGGGACTCCCATATCCCGGGGAAGAGGCGTTACCCCTAAGCCAGGACACCGGCTTTACTACAGTAATACGATTTAAAACAGCAACAGAATTTAATAAGAAAAACTTTAAAAATCACATTTTTATTTGCGTAAGGAAAGGCAAGGTTGGGCAATAATGTCCAGTTGAGAACTTTATCTGGTATTGGATTAGTTTCGTTCGGTCATTGTTCAAGTACAAAACACATGGAAGATGTTTTCGCTAATAACCTGAAATCTTTGCCAACCTAGTGGTATGCCTTCTCTAAACCCATCAATGCTCCTCTCACATTTTTCAATGTGTGAAGAAATTAGTGAAATGTAAAGGGTAATGAATGGAAAGGAGCAAGATTTTAGAATAATTTAGATCATATGCAAGTTCAAAGTTTCAAATTTAAAAATATTTTTTTGAGAAAAGCTATTAAGACGAAGTTAGTTTACTCAGGTGGGGCCGCAGTGGCCTCGTGGTAAGGTTTCGGCTTCAGAACCGGAGGGCTGCAGGCGCGAGACTCAATTCCACTCGTCGTGTAAGGAAGTCTCTTGTATGTTAAATCTGTTTGGCCAAACGTCCTCCAGCTGGTGTGGTAGGGAGAGGTAGGTGCCAGCTCAGATATCGTCCTCGTCATCTGACCGCGGTTCGAAATGATGAGGTCCATCCCAAAATAGCGACGTTGATATAACTAAAACTAAACTTCTTCAAAGGAGAAAGTATGCGTATATATATATTGTTACCAGCCTGTAATTTTGCTTCTCCGCACGAATAATGTCACCATAAGAAAGACTGATTTACAGCCATGCTGCTGGATGTCGCATTAGTGATCCCAGAAGTTGGGGGCAAATTTGACGACCATTTGACTATTTCGGAGACAATTCCCGAAACTCCTGATATTTCCACGATCTGTCCATTAGATGCCTCCAGATACGCGTTTCTTGGAATATAAAAGCCCCACTGACGGGCTCTTACTCAAACGATCAAAACCTCACTTACTTACTTGGCCTCCCGGGAACTATAAAAGGCCAACACTTCTGGATAGTAGTCGAGTATTGAAGTAGTGAATCGGCAGCTAAAGCGAGAAGAGACACTGGAGTGTTCCGTCCGTCTGGAGAGACCGAAGAGCGAAGCTCTAAGGATCTGCTCTCCTACTGAATCCTGTCTGATCTCTTTGTGATCTGTGGACGTTGTTACTACCGGATTTCTACTTGTGAGTACTGTTGCTGTTGTGTGCTGCTGTGTGTTCGTCTTCACTGTACATATTTGTCGACTGTAAATATTGGTCGCTTTCGTGCTGTCCTGCCTTCAAAAAGTCTCTGCTTGCATCTCAAATAAGTGCAACTACAGACAAAGTGTAGCGTCTACGAGATTCCAACTGACTCTGATGAGAAGAACCTCATGGAAAGACTTTCAATCGCTATCTGGTGTTCATGAAACTCCTCGCATGTTCGGAAGAGAGGCTAGTCACTTTTGAGATATTATCATGACTGTATCTATGCTGATTTTGTGTCCCGAACGGCGTTGAAAGTTCGTGAGTGATTGATGACAATCGATTCTTTCGAATTCATTCTGAAGCACTGTTAAATGAAAAGAAAACAGAATAAAGGAAATAAAAAATTTCTATTCTACATTGAGTTACCCCAACTGGCGTGGGAAAGTCAGACATGTGCGTTACGCCAACTTGCTTCGCGCATGATTGTCGTGACATCAGCTGTGTTTGCGGGTGACGGCAGCAATGCTTTCATTTAAATTAAAATTTTGAAAATGATGTGTACAATACTGTTGTAGTTATTTCCATCTCGATCCATAAATAAAGCGGATTTGTCCGGACTTGATTTGCTGTTTTGTTTTGTTTCGGGTATGCGATGTAAATATATTGATTTTACGTTAGGTGTATGTTTCCGTTATTAAATTGTATTTATAAACTTTTCGTATATGATTATACTTTTAAATGTATCGTTTTTAGATTAGGTTTCATTTTTTTATTTGTTACTATTTGATAGTTTTTTGTACATATACATTAAAATTTCCAAGCGAATAGAATCGCGGATAATAACTAGTTTTTAAATAAATTTCAAAATAAGAAATATTTTCAATATTGCGATACTTTTTTGCTTGAATTTACTAAAATAATTTAATTAAAATTCAATACATGGCTAGATAGATTCTTACAATAAAAGTTGCTTAGATTGGACAGTAAACATTTGCCTGCTATAGAATAGGCCAGAAAGCAATTAAAATAGCAAGCAATCCGCTGGCTAAAAAATAATAATGCTAATTAATAAAAACATAGGGATTTAATGGACAGGAAAATGAGTTTTTGAACTATAGTTACTTGCTTCTTTATCAGACTTTAGATACGGAAGGAAGAGAAAATGTCATATTTGGTTTCCAACACTATGCACAATTGTGCATTTGAGATGGTTGGTTCATTAGTTTATTGGATTTTACTGCGTAAGAGCCATATTTTGGCGAAACTGCGCCAAATCAATTGTGCATTTGAGTATCAAGCTAAATTCGTGTTAATATTTTGATTATATAACGTTAATATTCTTATTAATAAAAATATTAATATTTTGTAGCTATAGTAATCAAATGTCATGCAAGTCGTTCTCAGAGGTGACAATTTTATAAGATTAGGCGGAAAAGTTTTAGGGAGACCAACCCAGGGGGTTTTTGATTTTAACTAAATTCTTGCGTTTTACACAGTAATCACCAAAAATGTTGTAGTAATTTTACACCCTCTTCATTTTTAAAATCCACTGTTTCAACTGCATTAACGATTTTATGGTATAAATATGCTTTTTCTATGTTTAATCAATTTAAAAAAAAATATTTTTTATCACATTTTATAATATTAAATTTGAGAATTCTGAACGAATGTGAAACGAATCACGAGATACCATAAATAGTTCTTTCACCACCATTCTGAAAGAACACCCAAGTTTTACAATTCTAAAAGAAGACACAAATCTAATACATAAAAATGGATATTTGTTTATATTTTATACACTGTCGTACTGTTCATCCTGTTTCAAGAAAACATTGCAAAATGATTAATTGATTGCACTTAATATTATTTTTTTCGGCGGCAGCAACGAGCCTGGAAACAGCTGGTCAGATACATGAATGTCCAAAAAAAAAAAAAAAAATGTCAAAATTTCCAGAAATTTTTAGTGTAGAACAAATCCACTTTGGAACAATCTTTTTTTTTTTTACCATCCCTTTCTTTTCCTGAAAAATCCAAATTTCCTGGTGAGAATTTTAGTGTAAAACAAATCAATTTTGTAACAATCTTTCTTTTTTTGTGTGCCATTCCCTTTCTTTTCCTGAAAGAACATAATGATTGATTTTCTTGCGTCCACTACCTCCTTCTACAGGGACCTGAAGAGAGCTGTTTTAATTCTAACCCTTCTCCTTATGCAGGAAGATGGCACGTTTTCATTGAAATTCTCTCTCCATCCGCCAGAGATGCAAAAGGCCGGAATAAATAGAGAAAGAAGGGTGGAAACTCCCGAGGATATCGAGAACGAGCCTGGCGCTCCCGAATGACCAGTGCACGACATTTTTGTCAAGGGTGCCGGACACGGGGGACTAGTTATAAACTACCCAAAAAAAACCCACTCCGTTGCCATGGTGACCGTATTCCCCTGGGCGTCCCCAGCTCCATGCAAGAGGGAGTTTTTATGTCTGGCCGGGCATCCGGCGTCCCATCATCCGTCTAATGGGCCAAAGTGCCGATTACCCCGCTGGAAAGGAGATGGTTAAGGGATGGGACTTTTTCTCGCATATAAAACGTGTTTTATGGGGGTGCCGTGACTCCAGCGCTGACGCCTTTTTTCTCCTTCTTACATGTATTTTGCATTATGGCTATCTCTGAATTCGGAGGAGGAGGAAGAAAAAAATAAACTTTATGGCACAGGGAATCGTTCGCGGAATTGACAAATGGCGCGCTGCAATCGCATTTCATAACCGCTTGTTGAAGATTTATTTGCTTGAGAGATCACCGATCTATAAAGAATTGAGATCTAACCTTAGTCACTCTTTGAATCCTTTTCGGATCACTAGATTTATTCCATCAAAAATTTTTTTTATAGTTAACGCGTTCACTGCCTGATATCAGGAGCATCTATCGAATGAGATGACCTCTTATCTCTTAACTGTGGTAGAGAAGATGTCATCTCATGACACAGATGGCTTGGTCCTAGAAATGAACGCAATCGACGAATTATCTTGTAGTTGAAATGTCAACGTGATAAACTGTTAAAACATGATATCTATTTTATCTCCTTTATGATTAGGTGTCGTAATAAACAAACAAAATGTTAGATTGTTTTACAAATAAGTTGTCATAGCAATAAAAACAAAGTAGATTGGGAAACTCTAGGATATTTCAGCGAAATTATACATATTTTTTCTAACCTCGCTGAATGTTATAGGAAAGGTGGAGATGCCTTTACAAACAGCCAACAAAAGAAGAAACCTTTTAATTCTTATTCTGGTTTCTAAATATGAAGTATAAAATACGTCTGCCGGCGTCCTGGCTTAGTGGTCGCGTGTCATCCCCGTTGGTTGCTCTTCTATATGCTATCTGTGAGTCGTGTGAATGTGCCTCCATGTGAAAAGTGGTTGTGCAAGTGAATGTGAAGCATGAAGTAGATAAGGTCGTACTCTTGCCCCTAGATGGTGCTACTGAAAAACAAGGGAGGTTCATTGAGGCTTAAAATCGTTGCCAGTGATCAGCGGGCTTGTCAGTGAAAAGTGCCACCGGAAACAACAATAAAATATATCCTTATTTTTACAATTTTTGACCACATCTTTCCTTACCCTGCCATGTTGGCGAAGCTCTTTAGAGTTCGATTAGATTCCCCGCATCAACCCTTCTATTTCACAGAGGTTAATGGGGGCCGTGGTGGCCTGGTGGTAAGGTCTCGGATTCAGGTTCGAGACTCGATTCCACTGAAGAACCGTCGTGTGAGGGAGTCTCTTGCACGTTCAATCTGTCAGGCCAAACGTCCTCCCACTGGTGTGGTGTGGTGTGGAGAGGGAGGTGCCAGTTCGGGTGTCGTCCTCGTCCTCTGACCGTGGTTCAAAATGACGAGGTCCATCCCAAAGTAGCCCTCGTGTTGCTTTACAACGGGACGTTAATATAACTGAACTGAACAGAAGTTAATATTGTGGCAGAGATGTTTTGAACACTTTTGGATTCAATTGATCCCATTGCAGTACACTGGACAAGACAACTTCTTTTTTTTTCTAGCATGTATCGGCTGAAAATGGACAATGATTGCAGGAATAAATTTTCTATATAATCCAGTAATTCTTTTTTCAGAAACATTCTAGGCAAAGGTTTTTGCACATACCCTATATTTATCAATCTATATAATTAAAAATGAATGTTTGTTTGTATGACTCTTGTGTCTTCCTAACTCATTCATCCGATGGCGATGAAACCTGGTCAGCTTACTGTTTACACCTGCGGGATGGTTATAGGGAGAGTACGATGATCTAAAATTTAAAAAAAAATCGGATCTTAACAGTATCTATTTACCAAATTCGTTTTCCGAATACTATTAACAGCATATTAAGGATTAATCGCCAAAAATGCGCAAAGAATCGCATTTCATGACCGCTTACTTAAGATTCTTTGCTTGCATGATTACCGATCTAAAAAAAATTGAGACCTAAATTTAGTCGTTCTCAAATCCACTAGATTTATTCCCTCAAGAAATTTTTATAGTTAAACTGTTAAAACATGAAATGCATTTTATCCGCTTTATCGTTAGATGTCGTAATAAACAAACAAAATGTTAGATTATATTACAAATTAGATGTCATAGCAATAAAAGAAAAGCAAATTTGGAAACTCACGAAGAATGACACGATAGATTCAACAAAAAGGCTAAATTCACGCCAAAGACTAAAATTTTGTAAATACTGTACCTCAATGTCATACAAGGCGTTGGAATAACAAGTTAAAGTATACGAGAAAGTTTCGGGGAGACTACTCAGCTTTCTTTTCTTAAGAATATCAAAAATGCAAATGCTTAGTGGAAAATCCCTCAGAAAAAAAATCAAAAGGAACAAACAAAAAGATTCCACATCTGTTAGGAAATTTGGGCATTAGGGTTCTAAATTCTTATATCTCTCGCACTAAAAGGATGCATTTTTTTACCCGCTATTATGCATCTTTATTTAAGGTATCCGACTACTTTAAAAACACTAGTTTTCGACCACATTGACGATTTTTTGAAAATTGTTATTTCTTGTAGTTCAGAACTTTCCTCATCCCAAAACAGGTCATTTTTTCTAGGAAAAGGTAGGCATCCCCTATCATCCAGGGTCACCTATTTTTTCAACTAAAATGTGTCTTTCCATTTTCTCAAAATATCCATTTTCATAGAAATTCTCCAACGCTAACATGATATCTCAGAAAGTAATAGAGATATTTACATAAAAATTTCAGAGTGTGTTTTTAACTATATAGGCAATGAAATGAATAAAAAGTTTTATTGTGGGTGAAATACGTTTTCATTTAGCGGCGTTTTTAGAAAAATTCAGTTATAAATATCTATAAAAAATGCATATATACATATATTTGTACACATAACTGCTCTGCATCTCAAATATTTTCTTAGATTTTGGTTCATTTCATTTATTATTATTACTTGTGTGCAAAGAAAAATAGGATGGCTGCATTACAACTTTGTGTAGAGTGTAAACCGTTTTGGTTCAATTTTATTAAAATTTACTACAAATTTTCTTATTTATCAAAATATATTATATTTTCAAATAATTTTGTTTGTATTTTTAGTGTTTATAATTGACAACACATCTAAAAATCATAAATAGTTTTTAAAAAATCCAATTTTACAAAATTTTTCCTTCTAGCGTAGGCGGTTACCTTAAAGTAAATCGCTTCACTTGACATTAAGCATTATATTAATTTTTGACATTATTGTCACGAAACAAAATTATTATTGACAAAACCAAAACATGATTATTGACATTAAACATATAAGTTATTTTCTGATGGCATCTGGCATGTATTTGATCTGATATGCAAGCGTAAGAATTAAAACATGATATGAATACGTAGCATTATGTTTGTAATATAGTTCGGTGGTGATATCAGATTCTGTAATGACCGTCTTTGTACAAATGTTTCATCATGTCTGTCAATAGTATAAAATACATACGTTTAATTTTGTTTCCTCTATAAATTGTGTTCAATTTAAACTTTCCTTTGGTCGGATCCAATCTTTGGAGACTTTATTTGTCACCCATTCCACTCAGGTAACTTAAATCGTTATATAAAACATCTCGTAAGCCGTTATATAAAACATCTCGTTTAACAACATCGAATTTAAAAATTCCACATGTAAGCTGTACCATGAGTACCAAGAGTACCCACTACGAGTATCTGAGGGCCACATTTCAGAGCTGTAAGGGCGACAGATTGCGTACTACTCCCGTTGGTTGCGTCACGTGCTCAAAAATTTGTATTATGGCTATAGAACAGGGATGTTGAATTGAAGCGAAATTCAGTTTAGTCATTTTAACGTCCCTTTGTAAAGCAAAGCTGAGCTCAGGTGTCGTCCTGGTCATCTGACCGCGGTTCAAGATGACGACTTCGTCCCAAAATAGCTCTAGTGTTGCTTTACAATGGTACGTTAATATAACTAAACTAAACTAAATCAAACATGTAATTGTTTGAAGAAGCTGAGTAATGCTATTTTAAGCATATTTTCATCTATAATAACTATTTTCAGAGATGAATAACACTGAAGACCAGCTTAGAGCCCGTTTGGCAGATGACTCCCATTCAGAGTGCATTCTGAACATCTTGCAATCCTAATATAAGTTATTTGATATCGAATTTGCAACAACAGAGGTGACACTAACATTGCTTTAATTTCAACGACGCGTATAACTAAAACATCTACTACTATACAGTGCAAAATGCATTTTTTCCTAATAAATAAAGAGTTTTGAGTTATTGTTGTTGTTTCAAATATAACTTATCATTGAAAAGCCCGCTGACTAGACTACGACTTTGACTATAACCCTTTCTATGGGGCGGACTTCCTTTATACATTTCAATCACTCATCCACAGATCTTAATTTAGATCTGGATCAGGGAGTGATCTTCTCTGAGCCAGCACCCCCCACACAGTGGTATTACTCTCGACATGGAGGACTTTGTAACCACGCACAGATTTACACGCGTGCCAGCCATCAACGCACACGGGGAGCCTTCGGCCGGCGGGATTCACACTCGCAACCTAAGGAATGAGAGTCCAACACCCTATCAGCCAGGTTATGGTGGCCCTCTGGATTAAATGATTTAGATAACTAAATTATTGGCATTCCTCTTGTTTTGGCTTTCCAACTCAAACACACACAAAATCATACTAAAAAACGATACTCTGAACTTTTCCATTCATTTCTTTATGTATTCTAGTTTTACACTCTAGTCACCACAAACGTGGAGATTCTTCGGCCGGCGGGGTTCGAATTCGTAATCTAAGTGTCATGTCTTTAACCCCCGTGGGACTGTTCTGTCTATCCTAAAAAAGGATGTGAAGCGAATAACAGCTGCGGGGGTGGACGCTGTCTGTCCGGACTGGACAATCTGAATGCCTCATGTGAAGAAGTTCTGAGGAGAATGAGTATTCCTCTATGGCATACAGTTATTACATATGGGATGCCAGCGTCTGGGCATAGGGGAAGCGGTCTTTTCTGTGATCTGGACGTCCAGGGTTCGAGTCCCGGTTGGGGCGTGGTTGCTCTTCTATATGCTATCTGTGAGATGTGTGAATGTGCCTGCCTGTAAAAAGGCGTTGTGCAAGCGAATGTGAAGCATGAAGTAACTGATACTCTTCGCCCTAGTTGACGCTATTGCAAAAAAAAAGAGGACCTCATTTCGGCTTAAATCGCAGACAGTGTCTGTCCGCGAGAAAGCAAGGAAATAAATGCATTTATGGAGAAATGGATACGGTTTAACAATTTAATGGAATGTATGGAAATCTCACAGTGAAGGAAAAAACTGAAGAGAATTTAAGTACGGTACTGATGATACCGGGTCATCTCAAAACCCTGAAGGATATGATGTCAAAGATCGACAGTTTCATTCCAACTGTTTGAGAGTTTGGAGATGGGGAGAGAGACAATCATTTACTACCTTAGAAGGAATGTTAGTTTGACGGATCGCTCTATGTAAGGTACTTACTTATTCAGTAACAAATCCTGTCCAAACTGCTACGTTCAGTGGTGGCGGGGTGGTCGGCTGTATACAAGAAGAAGATGCATTCTTTAAAGGGTTCGTAAAAGTGAGGAGAGTATATTACCAAAGTTTCCAGAGCTTTGAGTTCGTTTCTGATAGACATGCAAGCTGAACACCAGTTGATTTAATCTCTCCCGTTTTTCAATAACCAGTAAAGTTATAAAGGTAAATAATGAGAAGCAGTTCGCTGGTGCATCTTTCTATATGTGTACAAGAAGTATCTGTCTGAAAGCTGTATACAAGAAGTGTCTGTCTGAAGGCTGTATACAAGAAGTATCTGTCTGAAGGCTGTATACAAGAAGTATCTGTCTGAAGACTGTATACAAGAAGTATCTGTCAGCGGGCTTGTAGAGTGCCATAAGTCACAACAACAACAGAACACTAAGGGATGCGAGTCCGACGCCCAACCAACCAAGCTATCTCGGCCCTCAAGCGTTTTGAGTTGTTAGTATTTAGTTTTATTTTCTTCCCAATAATCACAGGTCAAAATTATTTGAGTATTCTTTATTAGAAATTTCTTGAGAAAAAAATGGTGCTCCGATACGTAATGGTTAGACACCTCTTCTCAAGAGATTCATCATTTATTTATTTTGGCACGATCCATCCTTTCAGGATAATTTCATACCAAAAGAGGAGCTATCCTACTTTCCTCTAAAACTAAATTGTCTGGTGTCCGGTTCCACCCCAAGAAAATTACATATTTCAAGGGCATTTAATATCCCTCCTTTGCTACTGCTGTAATTATAACGGCTGCCCTTTGACACGCTTCGTACCTCATCAAAGTCGCATTCGTCTCCGTCACTGGCATTAATTGATGCATCTCAGCCTTATGCTGGGAGGGGGGGGGGGTGCATCAATTACCGCTCCCTCCCTCCCTTCCTTCCTACAGAGACCAGGAGATATTCGAAACAGAATACTCGGCACAGATTTTGAAACCCGTGCCTAAAGCATAGGGGATCGTACGTACAAAATTTCACCCCGGGATTTCTCTGATTAAGGCTTTGGTAAATTGTAGGATGGTAGAAAATGATTTCTGGTACGTCAACAGTGTTCACACTCGAAGATTTTTTTAAAAACTTTTAACTTCAAAACTCCAGTAGGTCATTAATATAGGTTTAAACTCGTTTCAGCGAGGAACAATCCTATTACACTAATTATATATTAATTAATTAATATTTAATGAGCTAATGAGCGTATTTTTTGAAACACGATAACATAAATTCTAATTTGTAGAGACGCACTATTCTAGTTGGAAATGATGCCTAATATGAGTCTTCATGTTGTCTGCCTCAATCTATATAAATAAAAATGAATGTTTGTCTGTATGTCATTCATATCTTCCTAAACCGTTCATCCGATGGCGATGAAACTGGGTCAGCTTATTGTTTACATCTACACGATGGTTATAGGGATAGTACAATCATATAAATTTTTTTAAAAATTAGAATCTCAACCGCATCTATTTACATACGATTCACATCCAAATAACTCGCCAAGAAGACAATAGATTCTCTAGAAATGCTAAATCCAAGCTAAAAATTGATATTTTGTAACTATATTACGCAAATGCCATGCAAGTCATTCTCAGAAACAACTACTTTATTACAAATTATGCGAGAAAATTTTAGGGAGGCCAACTCTGAGAGTTTGAAATTTTAATTGAATTTTAGCGTGTTTCGAAGTAACCACCAAAATTATTGTAACACAAATAATTTTTCAAAAATTATCTTTTCAACTATATTAATTATTTTATGGTATAAATATATTTTCAATATTTAAATTCAATAAAGTTTTCTATTTCAAAAAGAAAAGATTCTAATCCCATTTTCTAAAATTAAATTTGAGAATTCTGAATGAATATGAAACGAATTACGAGATACAATAAATAGTTTCTTTCATTATCATTCTGAAAGAACACCAAGTTTTACGATTCTAAAAGAATACACAAATCTAACGTATAAAAATGAATAGTTGTTCGTTCGTATTTTATATACTGTTGTACCGTTCATCGTATTTCAATAAAACATTACCCAAATTATTGATTGATGCACTTAATATTTTTTTTGTCGGTAGCAACGTGACTCGTACCAGCTAGTTATAAAAATATATAATTTTTTAAACAATTTTTCATCAACGATGATTAGAAAAGTGAGATTTTTTATGTCATTTTAACTTTTAAATAGCTTTAATAGCTATAGGGTTTTTAAACAAGATATTGGGTATAACCCATAGAAAGGAATCACAGTAGGTAAGATCCCGGTAACCGTATAATGAATTGTAAGTGAATGTTACCTGCCTATCCGATCAAGCGTCGTGGAAGCGTCTTATTTAGATCGGCTACAAGCATCCAAATCCTAATGGGATGCAGCGCTTTTGGAAGCTAAAATTCGCACTATTCTCAAACAATTGGTAAATAACCAGTAATAATTGGTTAACCAATTGGTAATTGGCACCAGTAAATAACCGTATTTACTAGATGCTCAGATGACTGTCATCGTTGAATGTAGTTATAAACAAAATTTGGTAGCTGCCTCTAACCACTGTGGGGTTGTTCCGTCTGTCCAAAAAAAAGGATGTGGAGTGAAGACTAGAAGAACAGCTGCTTGGGGGTGGAAGTCATGGTGATCATTAAAGGAGTGTAGACGCGGAGAGTACACGCGCGTCATTTGTAGGAGCATTCCTGAATATTCATCACGGTGTAGGAGTAGGAGTAGGATTGTAGGAGTAGTCATCACGAGTATTCTTGTCTAGCATGTACAGTTAGTACAGTAGATTTTCTTTAATTTCATGTATACATATTTAAATTATTTGTAAAGGTTTTGAAATTTTTAAAATCTATTAATACTATCCCTACACTCTTAATCAATTCTATCTCTAGACTCTAACTGTATTCTATCTCTACACTCTAAATCTATTCTATCTTTACACTCTAAATCTATGCTATCTTTGAACTCTAAATCTATGCCTTCCATGACTCTAAATCTGCTCTATCCCTACACTCTATTTTTGTTCTATCCCTACACACTAAATGTATTCTTTCCTACACTCTATATCTATGGTATCCCTACACTCTAAATCTATGCTATCAACACACTAAATATTCTATCAATACACTCTAAACCTATGCTATCCCCACACTAAATATTCTATCCCTACACTCTAAATCTATGCTATCCCCGTACTAAATATTCTATCCCTATAATCTAAATCTATGCTATCCTCACACTAAATATTCTATCCCTACACTCTAAATCTACGCTATCCTTACGCTCTATTAATAAATTTGGGAGCATGTTTTATTTCTAAAACTATACACTCGATAAATAATTTTCTTTTAAAATTTTATTTGCATCAGTTAATTCCAAATGTTGTTTCTTTATCTCAAAGAATATAATTGCTACATCATTAGTCAAGATAGAGAAGGAAAAAAAAGTTAAATTTTATAAAATGGGTCATTTTAAAGTCTTAAAAATATTACAATTAAACCCTATTTCACGCAGACGTCCCAGTGTTCTATACTAAAATAAAAGCAGGGACCAACTGAAACTCTTCGCACAATATGAGCTCAATTGTTCGCCCTCTTCGTCTTAAACGGTGCGGCAGAGACACCAAATCCTGCGACTCACTTTTAGAAAGGCATTAACAACTGGCCGGCTAATTTTCTGTTTAATAAAATAGTCACGTTTCATTTATTCTTAAAACTTTTAATTCGTCATCTTCGTTAAAGGACGAGGAAAAGAAGGGGGGAACGGGGTAAAAAAAATAAGCCCACCCCTACTGCACACACACACACGCACACGCACATGTAAAGCTTAATTGCCTCCCTCCGTAAGCACCGTTGCCACAAAACGATGTAATATCTTAAACGAAAAATTCATTGAGGCGTAAGTCTTTTTAACCCTAATCCTGAACGCTCATCGCTTTTCAACTTAGGGGGATGATTCCTCCCCAATTCCCTGCCCCCACCCCACACCGACATGGTGGATAAAACAAATACCGCCGCCTTATTTCCGTCTTCCTTTCATTTATTCCTTCACTCCTCCTCTCCTTCTCTCCTCCTACCCCCTCGACAACTCCCTTTCCTCCTTCCCCCCCTCCTCTTCGTTCCTTCAATTTCCTCTTTTTGTTGGTCTGTTGATAGATCATACGAGAGTTTAATTTCTATCCGCATCTTCGCTCCTTTTCTTTCAAGTTTCTTAGTTGGAAATTTTGCGGGGGATTCTCTTCGGCCTCCCCTTCTTCCCCCCGTCTCTCTCTCTCTCTCTTCCCCCCCTCTTCTTTCGTTCCTTTAATTTTCTTTTACTTTTGTGCAGAAAAGGAGGGGGGGGGGGAGTGAGAGCAAGTTACTATCTATCTGGGTTATTGAACTGACATTCATTCGTCTGCAGTCTTATCACACTCATTCTTTTCTAACCTCTGCATCTCAACCTTCCCACCCAAACAGCATACCCCCCCCCTTTTTTTCAAGTTTTTGGGAAGAAAATACCGAAGAGAAATTCCACCTTTTACTTCTTCCTCTCTCTCTTATTTTTTACTTTCACTTTTGCTTCTTCTTTCTCTGCTCTCTCTCTCCCTTTCACCCTTTTATACTTTCGCTTTCATCAGGGGGGTGGAGGGAATTGTCTGGTGGGGGGGGGGGGGGACCCCACTGCGTAGATTTGGTCCCTTCCTTCTTGGAACAGGGGGGGGGGGGGGATGACGAGCCGGATGAGATGGAGAAAAAAAGTTTGTCACGTTTCTTCTCCACCGTCGTCCCGTTTCCTTGAGGGTTGTCGCACTTCCATTTTCGGGTAGAAATTCCTTAACAGGTTTCGGGATGACGCAGAATCCACGGGAGGGGGGGGGGGAAATAATAACAAAATTGGCCCGGATCGCAGAGTTGGAAGTCCTCGGCTCCTCATTCCGGAGGGGGGAAAATGAGCAGAGCTTCATGATACATTTTGCATTCTATTTTTCCAGAATTTTTGCACTAAATTTCAAGTTTTGAGCCTCCTTATTTCAATAAAAGTTTTGATAACTTTAAATTTATTTGATTTGGTTTAGTTTAGTTATTTTAATGTCGCGTTTTAGGGCTGTTTTGGGATGGACGTCATTTTGAACTTTCATCAGATGACGAGGACGACACCTAAAGTGGCACCCACGTCTTCACACCAACGGGTGGAAGTTTGGCCTGACACATTTAACATGCAAGAGACCCTCTTACACGACGATTCTTCAATGAAACCTGAAACTCTCCGATTCCGAGACACACACACACACAATCATTTGTCTGGAGCCGTTTAGCCATAACTAGGCTCTTGTGCCAATAAAATCCAACAAACACACAACCTAGCAAATCCAAAGAGCGCAACCGAAATAACTTTACAGTTTTCTTGGTGAAAAATGAAAATCAGCGTAGATAAAAGCCAGACATGCCGATATGTTTTGAAGTTTACATCCGCCCCACGAGTGAAAAACGTTTTTTTATCTTCACACAGATAACGAATAGGAAGAATGAAACAATCTCTTTACAACGACATTCAATAAAGCTCTCGTGGGCATAAGATGTAAAACTAAAATATGCAGCACATTCGGGGTAACAAAGAAAATATATTTTCTCCCTGTTTAAAGACAATTCGTTGTTATTGTCTCTTAAGGCATTTGCCATTGGACAAGCCCGCTGTTACGTAGACAGCAATTTAAGTCGATAGGGCGCATCTCTTGTTTTAGTAGCGTCAACTAGAAGCAAGAGTACGACTTTTCCACTCATTCGCTGGCTCAACCCCTTTTTACGGGAGGGCATATTCACAGATAGAACAGAGGAAGAACAACCATGCCTGAACCGGGACTCGAAGCCAGGATGCCCAGATCAAGGGGAAGATGTGCTACCCCTATGCCAAAACACCGGCTGATATTCCGAAACTCAGTCTAGCAAACAAAAAATTCCGAACAACATGTATTCATATCGCCTAGTAGCGACCTCCCCAATACCAGTGGGAAGAAATACTTTTTACCTCGATAAATTGCAAATTTTACAAAATACAACTGGAAAGCATCTTACTGGGCATATTAAAAGCATTCATTGCATGAAAGATCGTCATCGCAATTCAAGCCGCGTCATTTTCGAATATAAAGTGTTTTCGAAAATCGACAAAAATGCGAATAATGAAACAATTTTTTAAAAAAGAAAACAAAAACAGAGAAGGCCAAGATCAGTTTACTTGCTTATTTATGCATTATCATCATGGGAGCGATTACGGAGACGGAGAGACCGCTCAGAATCTCAATTACCAAACCCTTGCGATCCAATCAATCAAGTCACGACATGTATCAAGACAGATGGTAGACGGGAGTGCGCAAGGAAACCAAAAGTTTAGAATCAAAGAGAGTTAAACACAGAGTAACTACTTCGGTTCATACCAGGCAAATTCAACGAGAAAAGTATTTTTATTGCGATGATATTATATTTAACACGTGCACTGCCCTTACCTGATATCAGGAGCATCTATCTAATGAGATGACTACATCTTTGCTATCTTATAACTGTAATAGAGAAGGTGCCATCTAATAACATAGATGGTTTGGTACAATTACATATTATTTGCAATGCACAGGCGCGTTTGCGGCAGTGAATGTGCTAACCCGTTCACTGCCACTACCCTCGCCTCATACCAGGACCATCTGTCTAATGAGACGACCCCTTCTTTGCTATCTAATGACCGTAGAAGAGAAGGTGTCATCTAATGCCATAGATGGTCTGGTCCTTGAAAAGAACGCCATCTACGAGTTGTCTCGTGGTTGACAGTCAAAGTGTTAATTGCATAGATCAGACATATTTGCCCTTAGAGCATAGAATGATATCATTACGATTTCTTCACTGTCCATAGAAGATTTAAAAAATAGTTGTTCCGTTTCTTTTTCATCGAAGAAGAATCTGTATTAACTGTCTATGATAATGCAGCACCATTACAGAGGTAAGAGTATGCCATCAAATCCAAATCAGAGGCAAACAGTTGATGTTGTAGGGCAAATTCCAATCCACATTAGAGTAAGAGACCCACAACCATGATCAAATATTTTGTATACCACCATCACATATCTCAAGTCATTTTAAAGAAACATTGAAACGCCAATAATAAAGATAGGCAGGACAATGAAGAAAATTGGAACTATCTGCAATCCTGAGGGCATCCGAATAGTGGAGAACTGAATCCCAAAGAATTGTACGTATAAAATGTGTAATTTAATTTGAATTAATTTTTTTATGTTTATTTTCATTTATATACTAAAAGCATATGTTCGTTTAAGTAAATAAATAAATGTAATTATTGAAATAAAAAAAGTCATTTCATTTCGACATAATTTCTTATTACATGCATCTCTTTGTTTGGCGAGTGGACTAGCCATCACCAAATGTTTGCAACACAGTTTAGATACACATTTTACAAAGAGTTTGAAGCAGTTAACACTGGGGGACAAAATCATAGTTTGGAACAAAAATCTCTAGAACATATTTAAGGACTATTCTGAAAAATATTTGTAGAATGCATTTCAAATATTTCAGTTGTTTCGCAAATCATAAAAGATAAAACTTAAGAGAATAAGAATTCTTCTTAAACACCAGAGAAAATATTCAGTAAACACTCCAATAAGAGCCAAGAGATGATTCAAAATGAACAGGTCCATCTTTCTTCAAACGAATCAATTTAAATCTATACGAACAGCAATGTTCTCACCTCGATTTTCTAGATTACTGCTACGAATTTGTAACATTATTTCCCTACGCAGTAAGTCTCCTAGTAAGAAAGACAGGTTTACAGATATATTAATGACTGCAGAATGGATGTTAAAACAATGAGCCTTGGTCTCGGCGTTCATATTTAGAGGAAAAAATTAAAGATTCAGAGTATTTTCGAAACTAGTTGATAGCTCTATTCAAATTAGTTCTTTAAATTACTACAAAAACTATTAAAAGGCGAGAGAGTTTTGGGTGTCGAGTAGACAAAGAATAAATCTTTTCTCTCTCTTTGTTGTGTGATGTTTCGATTATTAAGTGGTGATCTGCTGTCTGTGTGTTGCTGTTTATTGCAAGTGCTGTTCTTATGCGTGTTCGGTTGTGTTTTTCTACGGTTTATTAACTTTTTCGTATAAAATAGAGTATCGTTAATTTTTACAGAGACTATTGGAGTTTTCTACTTAAAATCTATGCAAGGTTTTGTCTTTCCCCAACCCTGTTACAATACTAAATTATGTGACATCGTATAAAGGGAAAAAAATTGCCATCTGGTCTCCACTTTATGTACTCCAAATGAAATAAAAAATGCTCAATCTTGAGGGCGAAACTATATAATAAATTTCATTTATTGTTTCTGAGTGGTCGCACTCACATAGACAAAAAGACAGTCAATCCGCTGAGATATCTATTAAAAACTGTATCTATCCTGCCTTGATATTAAAATCCTATGTTCAATTTCAATTACTTAAATAATTGTCTATTTGGATTGTGTCGTTCAACCTTAATGCATAGGTGGTGGAGATTTATTTTTCTTTGATGGATTTCGAACAAACTTTGACAAAATTTTAGTTTGGTTGAAAGACCAAATTTATCTTTCCTTCATTTATTTCTCTTGATCGCAGATAAATACAAAAAATAATAAACAAACGCCATTCAAAAAAGGGCTTCATCGAAGTACTAACAAATAAAATAACTGTTGAAACTGAATACTACGTAGAAATCATTTGCACCCTATCTTTAACCTTTATAAAGAAACAATGAATATCAGGTGACAGGTCAAGTGTTACCTAAATAGATTTCGTAACAATGCAGTCTATTGACGATAACAATGAAGTATCTTGAAAAGTATGTTGACAAATTTTGAAAATTGCATCAGATTTTGACAGCAAATTGCACGAATATTATTTTAATTAAAAGGAAATTTTTTTTAAAATATGATATCAGCTTGGCTCATGGGAAACTTAAATTTAAAACCTGTATAATGGGTTATAGCATAATAAAGCTT
>JAPMOQ010037680.1:1317367-1337266 GCA_026543055.1 Argiope trifasciata | reverse complement strand
CACACACACGAGTGCACACATACACACACACGAGTGCACACATACACACACATGTATAAAAGAAAAAGTTTCAAAGAAGAAATGTTGAATGAAACGTTAAACTATTTGAAATAAATTTTTATTCAAAACTACAATATTTCCAAATCATGTTTTATTCGAGAATAAAATATTGTGAAAATAATCATTTTATAAAAAAGAGAATGAAAGAGATCTTTCTGTGCTCTTCGTGAAGCAACATCCTTTCACTTGATTTTATTTGAATAGATTTTCTTTATATTAGAGGTAAGATTCACAACAGAACTGCCACTTCACATTTTAACTATGAATTTATTTTTTTTGTTTCAATTAATCACTTCTAAAAAATTATTCAGTCGAGTGAAATTGATTAATGAATTGAGCTGTAATAACTGCAGTAGACTTGTAAGTAAAAACAGAAGACACCTTTGATTTTTTTCTGTTTTGAACTGGTATAGTTTTTCTTTACACGTATTTTTTTTTAAATCACTCAAAGTTATTTTTTAAATGCTATATGAGTGAACGTTACATTATAAACTTATACAAAACTACTTATCATTGGACACCAAAAACTTTACTGCCAGGAAAAAACAAAACTCTTAAGGAAAGAAGCTTGAATGATTTAATTCATTTTAATGAAATAACACACGAAAAACAATAATAAGATACACAATTAATGCAAAAATTTAAGGAAAAGTACAATTATCGGGAGTAAACATCATGCTTAATCCATGACTTCAGAGCTCAGTGAAGTTTTATCCAGCGTTCACAAGGTAGCAAGCTGGAAAAATTATTCGGTTACAGCATTCTTTTTTATAACAGACACTCTTATAGCCATGTTAAAGAAAAATTAATTTTATTTACAAAAATATATAGCTAACACAATTTTAATTTCTAGCGTATAAAACCATTATCCAAACAAAAGCTGAATAATTCCAGTCTGAAATCCTGCCACTTATTTCTAATCAACAGCAAATATAATTTTTCTTCCCGGTTTTAATTGTAACTCGAGGATAATTTTTGAATGCATGGTGGTGATATCTTAATAAGCCAGTAACAGCAACTGGACATTGGTGCTTACTTTTCTCTAGTGGCTATGTTACGAGATGGCTACAAATCCTAAGATTGCGAGTTTGATCTTGGCGAAATTCAAGTGCCACAGCATTTCGTCTCTTTGATGATGAGGATGCATTGGCATCACATGCTCTTTTCCCTCCAGTTACACAACGGTATTTTTATTTTAATAGTCATAATCTGAGACGGAGTGTCCAATTCATCAAATTCCCATCAGTTCGAGTATGCGTTTCGGTAGTGGGGAGAGATCATAGATTTCTCTCTGTGCACTAGGAAATAAAAGCAACAATCCTCGAAAAAGCGAACGCTTTCGCTGTTAACAGGTTATTTCCAGCGCTCTCTTGGCGACAAAGAGCGAGCCCCAGAAGCGGCCGGCAACCCTGAAGCTTGTTTTGCTGCAGGGGCGCATTTCCATGACAAGGCCCCACCAGAGGCGCGTCCGGCGTCTGGGGCATCGCAATTATTCCATTCTTAATGGATAATTCCGCGCTCATTAATGAAATTTAAAAGTTGCTCTCTCGCCCCGGAAAAGAAGAGTTTTTTTTTTTCCTTTTCCGAAAAGGTATTTTTCCCAGATGGTTTATCGAGTGGCTCCGAATTTGCATTTTTAACTCGAATATTGAGCGCTCTTATCTTTTTCGCCGCGCGCCGATTAATCACGCCTTGACAGCGGAACACTCGATCGCTCCGCCGAGTGGAGATCGCTGATTTCTGAGTCGAGAAAACAGAGGCGGAGGAACGTCACTGGCCCGAATCTCAGCCCGACACTTTGTAACGAATCAGAAATATCATTGATGACAAACGGGAATAAACTGCTCATACTGATGGAGGCAACATGTAAAAAGAAGCAAAGGTTTGCTTGCATAACAAACCTTTAAGTCTTCATGAGAAAACAGAAGTTGAGGTGCGTCATTGGCACGAATCTTTGCACACTACTTTGTGACAAATCACAAATAACAACGTTGATAAACGTGCATAAGCTGCTCTAAAGAGATATTCAGGGATGCAACATATAAAAAGAAGCCTAAACGAGAAAACAGAAACGGAGGTGCGTCATTGCCACGAATCTCTGTCCAGTGCTTTGTAACATGTCACTAATATTACTGATGAAAAATGGGCATAAGAGGTTTTTAAAGAGATATTGAGGGAGGTAACATGGAAAAGGAAACTTAAAGGTTTGCTTGCATAGCAAACATTAAGTCTTCAGTAGAAAACAGAACCGGAGGCGCGTCATTGGCACGAATCTCTGCCCAATACTTTGTAACAAATCACAAATATCATTGATGACAAACGGGCATAAACTGCTCATACTGACGGAGGCAACATATAAAAAGAAGCTTAAAGGTTTGCTTGCATAATAAACCTTTAAGTGTTCACGAGAAAACAGAAGCAAAGGTGCGTCATTGGCACGAATCTCTTCCCAGTACTTTGTGACAAATCACAAATATCATCGTTGACAATTGGGTATAAGTTGCTCTAAAGAAATATTGCGAGACGCAAAATATAAAAAAGAAGCTTAAAGGCTTGCTTGCATAAAAAAACCATTGAGTCTCCCCGATAAAACAGAGGCAAAGGTGCGTCATTGAGATGAATCTCTTCCCAATACTATGTAACAAATTACAACTATTATTGATGACAAACGCGCATAAGCTGTTCTAAAGAGATACTGAGAGAGTCAACATGTAAAATGAAGCTTAAAGGTTTGCTTTGCATAAATAATAACTGCTCCATGTGATTTTCCTAGTTCACAGAAGCTTAAAGAAAGTTTATATAAAAATAAAGGACTTACATTCCATTGGTGGCAAATCAAATATTAGTATTATGTAATATAATTTTAAACGAAAGAAAAGACAATTGAAAGGTTTGTTGTGGAAATGAAGTAACTTCAATTATTCAAGTTTGCAGAAAGCCGTAGAAAACGTCTGAAAATTCTGAATTCCAATCAGACAGACTGCTCCAGCCATTGAGTAATGCGAGAACTGAGATTGGACAGATTAGTTAACGCGTTCTGTTGGCACCAAAGGAAAAAGAGTTTCTTTTTACCACGTGATAGTGCATGCAACTCTGAATTTCTCCAAATTAGAGCTCCATCCCTTTTGCATCAAACCCTTCAATTTGAAATCATAAATTGCATTAACCTTGTATAACATATTTAGTGGTAGCATTCAAAAATTGTTGCCATGACAACCCTCCTTCGGTATTTTTTAATATCTCAATTAAAAAATGTTTTAATCACAGAATCGGAAAACCAGCCATTTCAACATTCCCGTTTCCATTTTAACATGAGATATCTAAATAATGTCATTATGTCTGGGACATCACTTAATGATATAAACTAAAAATCAGAGAGACATCCAGCCGGTGACACAGACTCTTAGCTAAGTATCAAGGATGAGCAGGTGCAATGAATTTTATTAATAACTGGCTGGTACCCTGCGCAGATGAAACAATCTTGGAAATATCGTTGGGAATTTGAGACAGTTATCCTGTTTAGTTAAGAATGATAGTTATTTTCTTGTCGGCAAAGAATACATATTTATTGAAATCGAAGGATACACAAAAGAGAATCATAAATAGAATTTATTCTATTTTTATTATTCTTTTCGACAGACAAATATTCATTTTTATGTATTAGATTTCTGTATGCTTTTATAATTGTAAAACTTGGTGTTCCTGCAGAATGGACATGAAAAAAACTATTTATGGTGTCACGTGATTCGTTTCACATTCGTTCAGAATTCTCACGTTTAAGGTAACCGACTACGTTCGAAGGAAAAAGTTTGAAAAATTTCATTTTTCAAATACTATTTTTGGATTTTAGATGTATTATAATTTATAAACACTATAAATACAAAAACATTATTTGAGAATATAATATATTTTCAGAAATATGAAATTTAATCAAAACGGTTCACATTCTACACAAAATGGTAATGCAACAATCCTATTTTTCTTTGTACACAAGTTATAGAATACAATGATGAATGAAACGAAACAACATCTAAGAAACATTTTGAGATGCAAATAAGTGACGTTTAAAAATATACGTTTATATGCATTTTTCCCAACAATTCGCAACTTCATTTTTCTAAAAACACATATAACAGAAAAAATATTTCATCAAGAATAAAATTTTTGGTTCATTTCATTGCCCATATTATTAAAACCCCACTCTGACATTTTTATGTCAATACCTCTATTCGTTTTTGAGATATCATGTGAATGGTGGGGAATTTTTATGAAAATTAAAATTGAAGTGAAAGACACATTTTAGCTGAAAAATAAATGTTGCTTAAAATTCCTCTGGGTTAGGTTAGATCTTCCTTTTCTAAGAAAAAAAAAACTGTTTTGGAAAGAGAAAAGTCTGAATGACAAGAAATAACACTTTTTAAAAAAAAATCGTCAATGGGGTCGAATACCAGCATTTTCAACGTAGTCGGATACCTTAATTTTAGAAAATGGGAATAAAATAGTTTCTTTTAAAAGTGATTAAATATAGATAGTATATTTATACCATAAAATCTTTAATAGGGTTGAAAAGACACTTTTTTGAAAACTAAGATGGTGAAAAATTATTTGCATTACAATATTTTCGGAAGTGACTGCAAAAAAAGCTAAAATTTTATTAAATGTTTGGTTAAAATTTCAAACCCATAGGATGGGTTCCCCTAAAACTTTCTCGCACCCTCTCTAATAAAAACATTACCTCAAAGAAAGACTCACAATGCATTTACGTACAAAAGCTACGAAATATTGAAGTCTATCTTGAATGCAACATTTTTACTGAATCTGTTGCGTCTCTTTGGCGAGTTATTGGGTGGTCAATCCGTGGTTAATAGAGGCGGTTAATAGATCCGAAAATATTTTTTCTACTTTAGATTATTTTACTACGACTATAACCCTCCCGTAAGTGCAAGTAACAAGTAGTCGAAGTTTCACAGCAATCCGATGAGCGGTACGGCAGCGCATAAGAGACATACAGACTAACATGCAGTTTTATTTATACAGATATCTGTTAGTTTAAATCTATGGAGATGGGGCAAAGGTCTCGGAAAGGGAAGTCCCCTTGATCCTCTTCAAGACCATACTGATGAAGCGCTAAATTGCAGAAAGAGACTCCAGATCATATTGTTTCTTCCCCAGGTATAAATTTTTAGAACAAACTGTTTCAAAAATTTAAAAAGCTCACTGTTTTATTTTATATTATTAGTGGCAGCAAGCTAAAGTACTTAAGTAAAGTACTTTTATATATCGTATTTCATAAATCGCTTTCTAAAACCAATTTGTGATCATTGCACAAGAGATCATGCACAAATTCAAGGTGAATGGTCTTCGTCGATCGACACATGTGAATGAAACATGTTTTAGCAGGAATGGTGTAGAATTTTATTAAATAAGAATTTTGCAATAGCCTTTCACTGTGAAGTAATTGTTTTATGGAATCCGTCATACAACAAAGATCAAAAATCGCGTAGGAACAGAGGGTTGCTACTGCGATCTGTATTCGCTACAGGACGTCTAGAATAATACATATCACATAGAGAAGAAACGAAACCATTACAGATCACTTTACTAATAATTATTCACTCACATGTGACTCATGCACACCAAACGTTGAGCTCACAGGAGATGCTCAACGTTTTTGCCAGAAGCATCGATACATGGCTGGCATCTACGTTCCATGGAACGACGCACCATCTCACCAGATGTATCTCGAATGTAACACCTTCTCGAAGATGTATCTCCACAAAAATTCGTCCAACCAAGTCTTCTGGGGTTGCAACAGATGTTTCTTACACAAGTTCTTTTAAAACTCCCCATAAGAAAAATCCAAGGGAGACAGATCTGGTGATCATGGTGGCCACACGAATGCTCCCCCATGACTGATATAGTCGCCAGATGTGCTGTGACGTCTGTTTTGAAATGAGAGGAAACTTGATCGTGTTGAAATCGAATGCGTCGACGAATAGGTATCGGAACATCATTCAGTATTTCTGGCAGAAACTCTTGCAAGAATGTTAGATAAATGGAACCGTTAAGTCTTTCTGGGATGATGTACGGACCAAGTAAGCAACCTCCTACAATGCTAGCCGGCATGTTAACAAATCATTTGCTCAACTCGTGTTTGTATCACAACGCTCTATCGTGGCTCTAGCGCCCTCTAAGGCGTTTGTGCTCCTCTGTTTCAAGGCAATTTTTTTTAATCCTTGCTGTATGACGGATTTACCATGTCATTTTATCTAAGTTTTTTTTGGGACACCCTGTAGAATACACTTGAAATGCCTGATACAAACATTCTAAATGAAGAGCTGAGCATAACGAGAGAAAAAATCTCAAACTTCCAGACCATGGCATCTGCCTAGTTCAGTGCTGCTATGATCATGTGTGCACCAATACCGAAATGGAGTGGTACCCTGAGTATAAATCTCGTTAAATATTTTATAAAATTCGCTAAATTGCCTTATAATGTCGCTTGTTGAAACAGGTGCGTTACTCTAGTTTGACTCCTGTATTTAGTATGGTCTCCAGTGTATCCCAGAAGATTGTTTTCGGTGACAGGTAGTTTGAGAGAATAGTTCAAGAAATTTCAACATTGGGCATCTTAGCAGGGACTCGTATTCTGAATTTGTGAGTGAACTGATTCCTCACTCGCTTGCCCCAACTGCAGCATGTTGAGAATGCAGCTTGTTCAGCATTTCTCACTCACTTGTGGCAACAGTTCAGTCACCCCATGCAAATAAGCATAACAGAGCTGTCGCTTCTTCAGTTCTTTTATTCGCAATTATACGAGTAAAGAATGTAATTTGCGAGATCAGAGTGAAATATGCGGATAATCACAATCATGTATATACACTGATGGAAAAAAAATCCCAACACCAAGAAAAAATTATTATACAGTAATGAAATTTTAGGAATACATTTGTCTAGGTAACATATTTAATTGATTAAAGTTTCAAGATCACAGGTAGAGCCATTTCAAATGTGAAATGTTGGTACATTAGTAACCTGTGCCACTGCCAGAATTTTGAATGCAAGCATGCAAACGTGCATGCATTGTGTCGTACAGGTGTCGGATATCAGTTTGTGGGATGGAGTTCCATGCCTGTTGCAGTTGGGCGGTCAATGCAGGGACGGTTAATGATGGTTGTGGATGACGCTGGAGTTGTCGTCCAATGATGTCCCATACGTGCTCGATTGGAGAAAGATCTGGTGATCTAGCAGGCCAAGGCAACATGTCGACACTCTGTAGAGCATGTTGGGTCACAACAGTGGTATGAGGGCGATCGTTATCCTGTTGGAAAACAACCCCTTGAATGCTGATCATGAATGGCAGCACAACAGGTTGTATCACAAGATTGATGTACAAATTTGCAGTCAGGGTGAGTGGGAAAACCACGAAAGTGCTCCTGCTGTCATACGAAATTGCTCCCCAAACCATAACTCCAGGAGTAGGCCCTGTGTGTCTAGGCCGCAGACAGGTCACTAGCAGGCGTTCACCTGGCCTCGTTCTAACCAACAAGCGGCTATCACTGTGACCAAGGCAGAACCGGCTTTCATCAGAAAATACAACAGATCTCCACTCCGTCCTCCAATGAGCTCTAGCTTGACACCACTCACGTCGCAAACGGCAGTGGTTTGGAGTCAGTGGAATGCACTGTACAGGGCGTCTGGCTCGGAGCTGTCCTTGAAGTAACCGATTTGTAACAGTTCGTTGTGTCACTGTGGTGCCAACTGCAGCTCGAATTTCAGCTGCAGACGCAGCACGATTAGCCACAGCCATACGCCGAATGCGACGGTCTTCCCTCTCAGTAGTTCCACGTGGCCGCCCGGAATCTGGTCTTCTTGAGGCAGTACCTTCCCTTGACCACTGCCGCCAATACTCATGCACAGTGGTTACATTCCTGCCAAGTCTTACAGCAATATCGCGGAAAGAAAACCCACCTTCTCGTAGCCCTACAACAGGACCTTGTTCAAACACAGTGAACTGTTGATAATGGCTTCTTCGTCTTCTCAGAGGCATCCTTGACTAACATTAACTCACTACGTCAAATCTCAACTGTAAATAACGATCACGAACCTTACAGAGCTTATTTAATAAACTTTAACTCATGAGCAAACCTCATTTGCATGTTCATAGCGTAGCTACTATCGCCACACTTACGCGCGTAGCTCGAAATTTGAATCGACGTCATCTTTCAGAAGTATAAACTCGCCTACCAAATTTCGTTTATCTAGCACAGCTCCTTCCTAGTGCTGGGATTTTTTTTTCATCAGTATATCTAGCCATGTTGCTATAAAAGGGATATTGGGCTTAATTGCTGGTAGAGCTTCAGTCCCGTAACCAAGAAGTAGCGAGTAGCAATAAGTTCTCATTAATTTGGTGGTCAGGTCTGTTTCCTGGCCATTTGAATGCTTTTTGTACTTAACAACGCTTTCGGTATTTTTGCTGAGTGGCCAGAAGCTGAATGCTGCAGAAAAATAAATGATACGTTATTGGGAAGGAGATCATTGATGGAAGGTGTCAAGTTTAGTTCTTGAATAGTGTCAATGTATTTTCTGGCATTTAAAGTGCCATCGATAACATGAAGGAGACCAACAGCGGTTGCTGATATGCATGGCCAAATCATAGCACTAACTGAATTCTTCATAGTTGCCTGAATGTAGTGATAATGTATATCTGTAGCTGCGTTAGTCTGGTTGGTAGAGCGTCCGTCTCGCAACCGAAAGGTGGCGAGTTCTGCCCTCATCTTGGCCTAAGACTGCCGTGTTGGCTCATGGCAGTTGGGGCACGTTCAAAAGGTCCTGACTGCAAAGTCCTCCAAGTTCCCATATACGTCTGTTGGTACTGAATCAGGAATGAGTCGGTCTCTGATTTAGATCTAAAATTCTGACTTGCGGATGGATTAATGAGTTCGACTACCCTCTCAAAAGGGTTGTGTCGCGTGTTTTCGAGTAAAAGTCGTCGTTTCACCTGAACGGTGCTTCTTCACAACAGATGGCGCACACTTCTGCCTTCATTCGAAAGAGCAGCGTTCATTCGGCTTGGTATGACCGACTGGCATTAGACCCACCATCACCCAGATTATTATAAAATATGAAGAAAGCAGCAGGATTTATGTTTTCTGGAACATTTCTTTCACACGTTGACTGCCAACTACGAGACAACTCGTAGATTGCGTTCTTCTCTAAGACCAAACCATCTATGTTATAAGATGGCACCTACTCTACTACAGTTGAAAGATAGCAAAGAAGGGGTCATCTCATTAGATAGAGGGTCCTCGTATCAGGCGAGGGTAGTGGCAGTGAACGGGTTAAGAGCCACATTCACACACGGAACAAACACAAAGACATGACCTTTACTCTCGCAGTTTAGCAGTACTGTATCACATCTCATTCTGATTACACTCGCAATGCGCAATGCATTATAGGGTGGTCTAATCAGGCATCACCGTCTAGTATTCAAAAGAGAAGATAAGAGTTATGTAACTGCTACAAAATGAAATAAAATTATCTGTAGAAAGATCAGGCGCAAGACAAACTGCCCTCGATGAAAAGACATTCCAACGACTCAGTAATTCGATTGAGGGAAGGATTAAAATTTCAATTTATGCTCGCCCCCCTCCCTCACTGAATTCAATAAAAAGATATATTATCACAACGCACTCAACACTTTTTGAACTTATTTAGCTAAATGCTTTCCATCTCCATTTTTTATTTCCACTTTGAAAGAATTCGAAAATGCGTAACTTTTCCCTTCCCTCCCTCGGTGGGCGAGTCGATTCATTTTCAGCGTATTAATCTACCACTAATGATGATTAATGCCACCTCGTGAAGTGGGGTGGGGGTGGTGGCAGCTGAGCATGTACCTCGGAAGGCGCGTCTCGCTATGACACCACATTGATGAATTAAACTGGTTTTGTATTTCGGTGCCGAGAGGGGTGGTGGTGGAAATTGGAGCATCATTATTTTTGCGGGTCCCGAGTGGCCTTGAAGGGGGACAGCGAAGGCAAAAAAAATAAATAAACCGAGGAGCAAAAATAAATAAGCAAATAACCAAGTTGAGAGAAGGATAGGTAAAGATTTTTTGGCAAAAAAAAAGTTTTCGCAGAAGACTTTTTCCGTAATGTTTGGGATTTTTATTTATTTATCGTCTTGTCTTGCTTCCCGCTGGGGAGGTCCCTTCACTTTGCTTGACTCTCTAACCGCCCTCCAGCCACCTCCCCCCCTTTTTTATAATCGGATTTCCTTTTCACCTTGCAGAAGAGCTCAATTTGAAAGGAGTGTTTTTTTAAGAAATTCCTTCTCTTAGATATCTGAAGAATCTCTGGGCTAAAAAAACAAACAAACCAGTACAGCTGTACGAAAGATCTCTGTACAATATTTTGATGCACACCAAACGACTGACATTATCTCCAAAACGAAGAGAAGTGAAGTGCAAGCAGAAAGCATAGGTAAAATATTTTGTAGAATATTTTAATTATTGAATATTTTAATTTCATTTTAAGCAACCCATGCATAAATGCCGTCAACGATGAAGTTCTGCTCTCGGATTCTCTTTTGGGAGTTGCGGTGTCCTGATCGTGAGCCAGGTTTCAGGTTCGAGACTTGATTCCTGCTCCGCCTCTCTTGTAAACCTCGATTTTATTTGTATCTTTGAGTATCTTGAGTTTGTATCTTTTGTTTGTATCTTTGAGTATCTTTTGTATCTTGAGTTTGTATCTTTGAGTATCTTGAGTTTATATCTTTGAGTATCTTGAGTTTGTATCTTTTGTTTGTACATTTGAGTATCTTGAGTTTGTATTTTTTTTTGTACCTTTGAGTATCTTGAGTTTGTTTCTTTTGTTTGTACCTTTGAGTATCTTGAGTTTGTATCTTTGATATATATGCGCCCGTTATGCTTAAAAATTTAAACGATAGCGCAACTACTGTTACACTGTTTTCTTTCCTTTGTGGCCGTTGGTGAATTTTCGGTTTGATTTCTTAAATTAATTAATTACAAACGCCACGTAAGAACCGTCGTGTAAAGGGATCTGTTGCTCGTTAAAATCCACCAGGCCAAACGTCCACCCACTGGTGTAGATAGACGGGCGCCAGCTCCGGTGTCGTTCTCATCATCTAACCACGGTTCAAAATGACCGACCGTTCAACTCAGAGTATTCTTAGTTATTACCCTCATTCTATTGCTGTTACTGATCTGTAGTTGGTATGACAATATCAAACCAGCTCCATAAGTCCAAAACCCCCCAGAATATCTAAAAATAATAGATATTTGGTAAACACCTCATCCAATTAAAAATTGATGCAAATTAAAGTATGCTTAGGTGAATCCTGGGCAGACTCTCAGTTGGTGAGTCTAGAAAAATTTCTGTCCTAAAAATTTTTTTCCTAGAGTACCAATGGTGATCTGCTCTTCTTTTCTGTTACCACTGAAAAGAAGAGCAGAGTTCTTTCTAGAATACCAATGGGAATCTAGAGAGACTTTCCACAAGCCCCCATTTTGAAATTTGCTACCCCTGAAAACATCTGCTACTCTTGAAAAGGAGAGCAGCCCCAGGGCTTTACCTAGAGTACCAATGGTGATCCTTTCCACAAGTCCCCATTCAATTTCTTCTGTTCTGAGAAAACCTCCCTAATTGTATAAAAATTATCTGGACGAGGAGTATCAACAGCAGTAGTCCTCACCAGAGTATCATCCATCTCGTTGCCAGAAATACCGACATGGGATGGGACACTTTGCGAATAAACTTCAAAATTTCAAAGTCTATTGATAAGCGTTAAGATGGGCAAACCAGCGCCGTCACCAGCCTCCTTCTAATCGCAAAGGTGTTGAATTGAGAATCTACTGTCAGTCAGCGAGTATCCACATAGTTGTAAAATCAGGATCAATAATACCTGCGAAAGGATTAAGGCCAAGCGAATGAGAAGCATGAATTAGTCAAGTCGTAATTTTGGCTCAAGTTGGTACTTATGAAAAAAATAAGGGTCGCTAATTTAGGCTTAAAATCGCTGAAAGCGATCAACGGGCTTGTCAATGACAAGTGCCATTGGATCATTTGATTGGACATCAAATTTGCAAATTTGTGTTAAATTTTGAGCCACATTTAGAAAAAGTTTGTCTGTTCTACTATTAGAATATATGTTAGCACGATACAAAATGAAGAGAACGAAACGAATAAATTTCAGAACACACATTTACGATCGATATGGCAGACACATGTCAAATTTCAAGTCAGATTCAACTATGAGTCAACAGTCCATCAGTCTATATTTCAGAAACACGTACCACAATAATTCAAAAATCCAGAGTTTTACGTATTTTTATGTAGTTTTTTCGGCGCGAGAGCCATCCCTGGCTGTACTGCGCCAATCAGAAGGTAAAAGTAGAAAAGATGTTTTTTAAAAGATCTCATTTGTTAAAAAAAAAACACAGATATGACAAGATAAAACTGTGTAGGATTGTTTTGGGAACTTGAAATTTATATCTATGAGTCATAACAATTTTATACAATGATTTAAAAAGCAAAAACTTTATTAGAAATGCTTAACGCAAACAGAATAAAAACAACTAAATGCAAGTAAAAAAGACAATAGCTCTTAAGAATTTAAAAATATCTGGGTGGTATGTGATCCAGAGACTGTCAAAAATCCAGAAACTGAAATATAAACATTTGGTATGTGATTTTGTGATTGCATTTGTAGCTCTGTGTCTAATTTCGTTTCAATCGCTTGGGACTGTAAACTGAATTTTGTTACTGTAGCATTGTGTCTAATAGTTGGTTATTGTACTCAAGATATTTTACATTCTGGTATTTATCATTTCTTATTATGTTGTATTTATACGCATTTTGTTATTTGTATGTATCTTTAATTGTGGTATACTTTTTTGCTGAATAAAGTCCACTTACATCTATACCAAACAGGGCCGCGTTGGCCTGGTGGTAAGGTCTCGGCCTCAGAACCGGAGGGTTTCAGGTTCGAGATTCAATTCCACCGAAGAACCGTCGTGTGAGGCACGTTAAATTTGTCAGGCCAAACGTCCTCCCGCTGGTGTGGCGTGGTGTTGAGAGGTGCCAGCTCAGATATCATCTGCCCATGGTTCAAAATGACGAGGTCCGTCCCAAAATAGCCCTCGTGTTGCTTTGAAAACGGGACGTTAATATAGCTAAACTGAACTAAACTAATCTATACCAAACTGGAAAGGGGCCACAAGCGCTCTCGAAACGAAGGTGTGGTGTGTTGCTAAATACTTCGTATAAGAAGGAAAGAGAAAACATTTGCAAATACATATAAAATACGAATTTTTAGAATCGAAAATCCTTTTCGGAGAATTTTCAATTAATTGAAGAGAGAGAGAAGTTTTAAAACGTCTTCTTCCAGACGCTCGAAAACAAAAATGCGAACACGAAGTTTGATTCCACCGGAAGAAAAGAAAACAAGCTCAATCACAACTTAATTCGAAAATAATTTCTTCTAAAATGAGTAATTAACTGTCGCAAACTTCCGCTTTTTTTATCCTCCTGTCTGCTATGAAATCAATTTGTGTGGCGGCTGCAACACACATCCAAATTAATTCAACATCGTAAGAAAAACAATCGTCGAAGTTTCGCTTTGTTTGCATTATGTGTCCGATTCATCGTTCGAATTCCCCAATTAAAATTATTGAGCTAATTAGGGGTTTTGCTCTTTTCAAAACTTTGCGGTGACGTCTTTTAGCGGCATAAAGAAAACAGAAGAGCTGTTGATTATGTTGGCTCTTCGAACGTTTCTAAGCAGATCACGAGCAGCTCTTTGCCGAATTCGAATTCTTGGGCTCTCAAAATACGAATATTACTTCGACGAAAAACTTCGTGGTTGGTTGGTTTATGCAGTTTAAGGTATCCGACGACCTTCGAAGAAAAAATTAGAAAAAAATGGATTTTTTAAATATTAATTAAAACTATGGTTTTTAGATGTATCGTTAATTATAATACAAAATACTATAAATACAAAAAATATATTTAGAAAAAATATATTTTGAGCAAAGAAGGGGTCATCTCATGAGATAGATGCTCCTGATATCAGGTGAGGGTAGTGGCAGTGATCGTGCTAAATAGTTTTTTTAAAAAATCCAATTTTTCAAAAAATGTCCTTCGAACGTAATCCTTAAGTTATCCGACTATTTTCGAAGGAAAATTTGTGAATTTTGATTTTCTTACAAGCTATTTAGGATTTTTAGATTATTTTCAATTATAACCACTATAAATACAAAAAAATATTTGAAAATATAACATATTTTGAGAAATAGGAAAATGTGTAACAAATAATAATGAAATTTAACCTAATTGGTGAATTCTCTACACAAAATGGTAATGCAGAAATCCTATTTTTCTTCCTACGCGTTCTAGAATATAATGATGAATGAAATGAACCAACATCTAAGAAAAATCTTGAGATGTAAAGAAGTGATGTGTAAAAATACACGCATGTATACATTATTTCCATCCATTCACAACTTATTTTTTTATAAAAACCAATACAAATGAAAAAGCAATTCACCAATCATACAACTTTTGATACATTTCTTTGGCCATTTTATTTAAGGTATCCGATTACGTTCAAAGGCAAACATTTTGAAAAAATGGATTTTTTTAAAACTATGGTTTTTAGATGTATTGTCAGTTATATTACAAAATACTATAAATGCAACAAAATTATTTGAAAATATATTTTGAGAAATAGGAAGAATTGTCATAAATTTTAATGAAATTTAACAAAAAGGGTTAACAATCTACACAAAATTATAATGCAACTTCTAAAAACACCTCTAAAGGAAAAAGTATTTCATCAACATTAAAACTTTTGGTTCATTTCATTTCCTATATCATTTAAAACACACGCTGAAATTTATATGTAACTACCTCTTTTAGTGTTTGAGATATCATGTTAGCGGGGGATAATTTTTATGAAAATTAAAGTTTTCAGAAAATTGAAACTAAAGACAGTTTTTAATTTAAAAAATATGTGATCCTGAAGGATAGGTCAGGCTTTACTTTTCCGTAAACCGTTTTTGTGAAGAGGAAAATCTGAACAACAAGAAATAACCATTTAAAAAAATTATCCAATGTGGTCGATAACCAGTGTTTTCGACGTAGTTCGCCCGCTCCACTCCCATTCGAACTTCCTCAGATCTCTCTGGTGATGCGTTCATTTTAAGAATCAGCCGTTTCATATAAAGAAAAATCACATAAAGCCTGTTCTCTCAAAACACATTCATGACTTGAAAAGAAAAAAAATTAATAAAAACAGTTTTTTCGGAAGGAAAAAAAAAACTTTTTTTAATGTATTAAAACAATGACTTACACACATTTTTGAATCTATATTTTAAAAATTTATATTTTTTTTCATTCTGAATTTATTATTTATGATTATAAATATGTTATTTTTGCAATCTGTTTTTCCCAAAATCACAATAAAGTGGTGTGCCAAATGTATAGACTTGGATAATTCATTTTTAATATCATTAGAATAATGTGTATTCATTGAGAAAGAAAAAAAAAATTAAAACTCTAACTGGTAAGGAAATGATTTAAAGAATAGAATACAATATCCCCACCGTTAAAAAATGAAACAATTCTAGTCAAATAAATAATTTTTATGACTATAAATATCATGCTATTTTTCCCAAAATCACAATAAGGCGGTGCCAAATGTATAGACTAGTTAAATGAATAGATTAATCGATCATTCACTTCGAGTAATATTAAAATAATTTGCATTTGATACAAACTGATAATGCTAACAAATATTTCAAAATTCTAACTGGTGAGGAAATGATTTTAAAAAAATGGAATACATTATCACACCGTAAAAAAATGAAACAATTTAAGTTAAACAGAATTGTATGAATATAAAATATAAATATAAATAAATTATTTATGTTATTTTTTATTATAAATTTATTTTTTATGTTATTTTTGCAATCTGTTTTTCCCAAACTCACAATAGGGTGGTGTGTGCCAAATGTATGGAATCGGTTAAAGGAATAGATTAATGGATCATTCATTTCTAATATTATTAGAACAATGTTCATTCAGAGAGAATACAAAAAAATATTACAAAATTCTAATTGGTGAGGAGATGATTTAAGAAAATGGAATACGCTGTTAAAAAATGAAACAATTCAAGTTAAATAGTTATTATATATGATTATAAATATCCTGTTATTTTCCATCTGTTTTTCCCGAAATCACAATCAGGCAGTGCCAAATATGTATAAAAATGATTAAAAGAATAGATTACTTGATCATTCATTTCTAAGATGATATGAATTCAGTGAGAACACACACAAAAAAAAATAAAGCAAAATTCTGACTGGTGAGGAAATGATTTAAAAAAAATGGAATACAATATACCACCGTTAAAAACTTCAAACAATTCAAGTGAAACAAAAGTGTATAAGTAGAAAATAAAAAATAAAAATAAATTATACATGTTATTTTTTAATTATAAATTTATCATTTAGGTTATTTTTGCAATCTGGTTCTGCAATCACAATAAGGTGGTGCCAAATGTATAGACTTGGTTAAATGAATGGATTAATGGATCATTCATTTCTAATATTATTAGAATAATGCGCATTCCCTGAGAATCCAAAAAAAATTACAAAATTCTAACTGGTCAGAAAATGATTTTAAAAATGGAATACAATACACCACCGTTAAAAAATGAAACAATTTAAGATAAAATAAATATAAATAAATTATTTGTTATTTTTTTATTATAAATTTATAATTTTGGTTATTTTTGCCATCTGTTTTTCCCAAATTCATAATAAGCTGATTCCAAATGTATATAAAATTGGTTAAATGAAAAGATTAATTTAGCATTCATTTCTGATATCATTAGAATAATGTGTATTCTCTGAGAATAAAAAAAAAATATGTATTTAGAAATTCTAACTGGTCAGGAAATGATTTTAAAAAATGGAATACAATATCCCACTGTTAAAAAAATGAAACAATACAAGTTAAACAGAAGTGCGTGTATGAATGGAAAACAAAGCAAGGCTTCCGTGATTGTGAAAACAAATCACATCTCCGCGATGAAATTATAGGCGACCGTGTTTTTTGTTTGCCTTCCCGAACTCATTGTGATCTTATTTATCCCTTCCCGAAGCCCGAATCTGAAGAAATGGAAGTTTCTCCCCTCGACCGGAAGCGCCTGTCTGGTTGAATCGGGGCCTGTTAACCATTACTCACAGGAACATTAATTTCCGGTGCGGATATTTCAGTTAGGGGCTCGGGTCCCTGTCCGAGGCAGTCTGGGCAGGGACGGGGCACAAATTGCGGATTCGCAAAAACATTCCACATCCCTCGACTGCGTTCGAAAAAAAATTTCTGAAAAATTGGATTTTTAAAAAAAACAATGGTTTTTTTAGATGTATTGTCAATTATAATACAAAATATTAGAAATATAAAAAAATATATTTTCAAAAATAGGAAAATTTGTAGTAAATGTTAATGAAATTTAACCGAAACGGTTAACATTCTCCACAAAATGGTAAAATAGTGCAATAGATAATGCATTTGTCTGTAAAAGATAGTGCATTTGACTGCAATAAATCGTGCATTTGTCTGCAATAGACTGAGGGTAATTGGCCTTAATTCTTACCGACCCTCATTTTACCGCTATGTGGATATTCACGGAGTTGCCTACTTCTCAGAATCTGACTACGTTCGAAAAAAATATTTTGAAAAATTGTATTTTTTAAAAAAAATTATGATTTTTAGATGTAGTGTCAATTATAAACATTATAAATACAAAATAAATTATTTGAAAATACAATATATTTTGAGAAATGGGAAAATGTGTAATAAATGTTTATGAAATTTAAACAAAGCATTAACACTCTACACAAAATGATAATGCAGCAATCCTATTTTTTTTTATACACAAGTTATAGAATCTAGTGATAAATGAAATAAAACCAAAATATAAGAAAAATCTTGAGATGCAAAGAAGTATGGGTACAAATACACGCATGCATGCATTTTTTTCATAAATTCACAACTTGATTTTTCGAAAAACTCCTATAAATGAAAAAAATATTTCACCAACAATAAAACTTTTGGTTCATTTCATTGCCCATATTAGTAAAAACAAGCGCTGGAATATTTATGCAAATACCTCTATTGGGCTTTGGGATATCCTGTTAAATGTGAATTTTTTTTTTATGAAAATAGAAGTTTTGTGACAATTGAAGACAAATTTTAGCTGAAAAATATATTTTGCTTAAAATTCCCCTGGATTATCATCCAGACCTTCCTTTTCCCAGAAAGTATAAACTTTTGGAAATTTTAGTTTAGTTTAGTTTAGTTATATTAACGTTTCGTTTTAAAGCAACACAAAGGCTACTTTGGGACGGACCTCGTCGTTTTGAACCGTGATCAGATGACGAGGACGGCACCTGAACAGGCACCCCCCCCTCTCCACACCACACTGGCGGGAGGACATTCGGCCTGACAGATTTAGCGTGCAAGAGACCCCCTGACACGACGGACCTTCGGTGGAATCATGTCTCGAACCTGAAACCCTTCGGTTCCGAAGCCGAGACCTTACCACCAGGCCACCGCGGCCCGAAACTTTTGGAAAGAGAAAAATCTGAACAAGGAGAAATAACAATTAAAAATATTCGCCAATACTTTCGTACATGCGCGGAATCATTGAAATCACAATTATAAACCTCCCTTTCTTATTTTGATATGACTTTAATGTACCAAAACCTTCCCCAATAAATGCGCTACAAAATGGTATAAATATCTCCAAAATCCTTTTAGTCTTTCACGAGTTTTTGTGGTTCAAATAAACAGATCCTTTCAGAAGCCTTCATTTTATACTATATATAGATGTTCAGAATCTGTTGACTTTTAAAAAGTCTGTTAGGATTCATTCGAGATGGATCGATGCGATGCCAGAAAAGTATTTTCCAAAAGTAAAAAAGGGCTCTGTTTAATATAATACATAAACAAAGTTGCAAAAGATGGACCCAAGACTGACGAAGATGGGATTCGGAGGCTGGTTGATAAGAGAAGAAGGTTAAAAATAAAAAGAGACATACCAAATAGAATAAAGGGGGGAGACAGCTGGGAAAGAATGGCCGATTCTATTCATGACAAGGCACATCGCTAAACTATCTAAAAACTATAAGGCCAGAAAAGTGGTTTTGTCAAGAGTTAATAACCTTCAACCCTAGCAATGTTGAAACCCTAGCAAAAATTTTGAAGACGCATCATACAGTCTTTGAGTTCTTATCCCCTCTTCACATCCGGAATCAGGACAGTATTATTATGACCTTTTTTAGAGTCAAAGGATAGGCTAATATATCTGTTATGTGGAACTCATTGAGATCGGTTATTAATATAGATTATCTTTCCGGATTGATAATTTCAGTTTATATTTGAAATTGAAATAAGCGAAACTATATCAAGTCGCTATATTTTTATTCCACAAAAGTGTTATTCCATCAAGCTACTACTGTTGCTACTTTTTAAAAGGACAAGCTATAAAAAACAAAGATTATAAAATAGAAATGTAGCTGCTACATATCCATACACTCTACACCACATACATACGAGGTAGAAAACGATGCCATCCAATACCTATGTAGCTTTGCATAAAATTACAATTTCTTTTAATGTTCTGCCATGCTATTTATCGATAACGAAAATTAACATAAAATATATGGTGCATGAAATAGAAGAGACTATATAATTTTTAAGAGAAGAAACTATATAATTTTTAAAAGAAGAAACTATATAATTTTTAAAAGAA
>JAPMOQ010037680.1:1293849-1316323 GCA_026543055.1 Argiope trifasciata | reverse complement strand
GTGTGTGTGTGTGTGTGTGTGTGTGTGTGTGTGTGTGTGTGTGTGTGTGTGTTAAAGAGAGCAGAGAAAGCAAATCTTTAAAAAATTGTATTAGAGTCTGATGCATCCAATCGAACTGTGAAATTGTTGAAAGCAATAAAAAGTTTTAGTGTAATTGACAAATTTTGCAAAGTTATTAACAAATTATAAAATTTTCAGAACATTGAACTAGCCAGAATTCTAACAAGCCCGAAATTGTCCAATTTTCTTATCATCTCTTAATGAAATATTTGATTAAAAATTTGAATAAATATTGTGCCAAAAAAAAGCTTTTTAAAATATTCGAAAACACCTTTTTTTCCACTCTTATTGAAATGTTGAAAAGAATACTTTTTCGGAAATAGGAAGTTAAACGTATAAATTCTAAAGCGAATATTTTGGCACTTTTTTTCGCTAATTTCCCACTGTTATAACAACAAGTTGCAATTAGTTAAAAATTAAGAGTCGCATGCATACTTTTAATAAGTGTTTTTCTTATTATTTCGTGCAGAAAGAGTAAGTACTATTCTGCATTCACAACAGAGTAAAGCGCAAAACTGTTTACAACTTCTTCTAGAAGATGGCAGCACAAGCACATATAATTTAAATATCTTAGGGGATGAAACAATTATAAATTGGCCATCATATATTTATTTTTTTACGAATAATAACATAAATGTATGATGGTCAAACGTAACAACACAATTTAGTTTATTTTGTTTACTCATGGTAGTTGTACAAGAAAAATTCACCATGCAACCTTTGTGCGAAAAAAAATATCATTTACTGTACATGCTGAGAGAAATTTTTAAAAATGCATTTATTATACGCAAAACTTAGAGTTTTCCATATGTAACTTCAAAAAAATATATTTGATGTAAAATGGTTCGAGGAAATTTTGAGTCTAGATATTATTGATTTTTCGAATCATTTTAAAGAATGAGTCGGAAGGGAAAAGAATTCTGGAAATTTCAGTCAATAAGAGAGAGAATTCATTGGACACGAAAAAATAAGTAGATAGTGAGAAACAATCAATTAATAATTTCAAAAGGTAAAAACGAACGAACTGAACGCAACTGAAAAACGTAAAGTTATCTGCGAGTTATGAAAAATCACAGTTGTTGTTTTCAATGGCATTTGTCATTAACAAGCCAGCTTCAGCAATTTTAAGCCCAAATGAGCTGTATCTTTCTAACACTAAACGAACATGTTTTTATTTGACAACATGATGATACATACGACTCCAAATTCCCCTAATTGAAGCTTCATCCGTTTTGCAGCAGACCTTCAAATATTATTGCCCTTGCAACGATAAAATAATAAGCCGGAACCCAATAAAACTGTGATATGCTGGCATTTCTTCCAACCTACATGAAATCCAGCCGAATTCCGTTGTCGACAATGAATCGACATCAAATTATTTAAAAGTCAGCAAAGTATATAGGATTGATGTACAACAAAATCTATGCAGGTATTAAACAACCTCTTGCTGGTGTGGAGAGGAAATTTAGAGAAATGGCATTGGTTTAAATATTCCTTTAGTCATCTGACTACTTTTCCACGAAAGCCGTTCAAAATTAAATCTCTTGAACACGATGTTGAGACAATTAACATGTTCACTGCCACTACCCTCGCCAGATATCAGGATCATCTATCTCATCGAATGACCCCTTCTTCGCTATCTTTTAACTGTGATAGACCTTTTAACTATGAGCATGCATGGTTTGGTACAATTACATATTTGTAACGCACAGGCTCTTCAGTGGCAGCGAATTTGTTAAACTCAAGGCACCCACCGTCCGCACATGATCGACATTTTGGTCTCCAGTAAGGGCACAATCCAAAGGTTCAGAATCTCCAAATTCTAGGAATTCATTTAAATAATGATAATGGGTCGAAAAAGATCATAGCAAAGATCAGACGCACTTCGAGTATCGCTACTGAGAGAATGGAAAATAAATTAATGAATAAAAGAAGTGACTAATATTTTAAACGAAATTGAAAATGAAACTAAACACTTCTAAATCGAACCATGATTCCATTTCCATGAATCAATAAAGAGAAATTTTACCAAATACATAAATGAACACCGAATTATTTCCACATTCCCACGAAATCACAAAATCTTTGAAAACACGAAACAAACGCCATTACGAAGGACGATTGAGCCTCAGAATTAGTTATTATTTTGCAATGAACGTTAGTTTTCATTTTCGAACATCCATTCGGAATTCCATTCTCTTTTAATTATAACTGACGCCCCCCCCAATACCCAATTCGAAACATCTCTCGTTCGAAAAGCTTCACATCTATATTCCTTGCTTTTCCATCAACCATGTAGCGAATTCTGTCAGAGCCTTCGAAATAGTGCTTGCAGATCAAGGAAGTAAAACTATCCGCTGCATGATTAAGCGAGCGACAGATGAGTTTCCTAATCTCTTCCATCACAAGGAGGTGGTTAAATGCTTCATTTCGGGTCGGGCGCGTTGTCTCCTCCGATTATTGAATATTTATTTCGGCCCCGCAAACAATGCGAATGAATGCCGCTCTGCCCAAACGATATCTAAGGACGGTAGACAATGCCCACCCCCCCTCTCTCTTTCGCGGTGCTCTCATCTCCGTCTCATTTGCATGTGAATGATGCCTCTCGCTTATGAACCAAATTGGATTCCGGGGAAGCTGGCAGCGGAGGTAATTCTATGAGGCATATGTCGGCCCTCCGGATAGGGCCCTGCGCGCTCCCCAATCGCATTTACATGTGTCACTTGCCGCGAATAGCCGGGGCCCTCTCTAATGCGGGTCAATTCACGCATTGGATTCCGCCGCCATATTATATGCGCCTCCGATGCGAAGGCGCTATTTGTTTGCGCGAATAAGGCAGAGGAAATTCGTTTTGCTTTGAAAAGGCGGAGCAGCATCGCTTTTAATACTTGACGCATTACAGTTAGAGGATTTGGATATTCGATTCTACACTCCTTTTTTTTAAAAAAAGCCAACTCCTTTTTTGCGCGAAGTGTATGGAAATTGGAATAAAATGCAAGCGTCGCGTGTTAAATGTGTTTTTTTTCCCATCCATCCAGTACCCCCTTTGGCGCGCCATCTTTCCCGCTTTGTCCGGAAATGCTTTTTGCGCGGGGAATCGTGAGAAAGGTGTAAAAAGCCGCAATCCCCCCTCCCCTTGGTAAAAAAAGGTAAATTTAATTCGAGCCAGTTTTTGTTCGGGAAAAGATTTGTTTGCGGTGGTGCCAATCTCTCAGGATTTCTCTACGCCTGGGAAGAAAAACTGATCTCCCTGAAAAACTCGCCAACAAATTTAATTTAAAAGAATGGAGAAGGAAAGAAGAAAAATTCATATACTACTGACATGAAACCCGTACAAAAGCAATTTTATGTATTATGCATTCAATGGAAAGTTCAGTGGAATCAACTGTCCGTGAAAACATTTGTTTTATCCAATATCCGTAATCTATACCGGCATAAGTTTTCAGTTCCTGCATGATATTTTGCTTAATAAGCGGAATGCATTTCCAAATCTGAACTTCAAAAGGCTCATTTCCTTCGGCTTTGCTTTATCCAGTATTAAAATCCCTAACCCTATTCCAATCAATAAATGTCAGAAGTCGAACACAAGACACAGGGATGGATAAGAACGTCTTTCCATGTCTCATGCTCATGACACTGTTTAAATAAACACAGGGTTAATAGTTGCAGGAAGCGGTGTTGTGGTTTGTCAGTGAAAGCACTTATATGTAGCAAAAGAAAAATCATTTTGCATTTATGATGTTCAAAACTCAGTTTTACTTCAATATTTATGGATGTCTGTCCAATAACACGCAAGAATACTTTCAAAAGGATATTTTTTGCGCCTCATTGGAAGGATTTTGAATCCCAACAGGAAACCTTTCTGTGGAGAAACTATTTACACTCCTTTTAATCTACAGGAGCTCATGGTGGTGGGTCTGATGCCACTTGGTCATACCAAACCCGAATGAGAAGTAGCTCTTTCGAATGAGGGCAGAGGTGTGCGCCTTTCTTTGTGAAGGAGCACCGTTCAGGTGACTTTGCTCGAAACACCACTCTTTTGAGGGGGCGGTCGAACTCATTCATCCATCCTTCAGTCAGAATTGAGATCCAAATCAGAGACCGATTCATCCCCGATTCAGTGCCCCAAGAGGTATGGGAACTTGGAGGACTTTGTAGTCACGACTTATTGAACGTGCCCCAACTGCCTTTAGACAACACGGCTGTTTTCGGCCTAGACGAGGACGGAACTCACTACCTTTCAGTTGCGAAACTGATGCTCTAAAAACCAGGCTATCCCAGCCCCACTTGAGCTCATACATTAATTAGTAAACTTTAGGCGACCATAGCCTGGTTGGTAGGACTTGGACTCGTGCCCCTTAAGTTGCGAGTCCAAAATCGCCAGCTGAACATTCCCTGTGTGTGGTGTTGTCTCCTTCATGTCGAGAGTAATAGCTCTGGGGTTCGGAGGTGATTTTTCTCTGATTATGACTGCAATTAAATGTATAATTTAAAAAAAGGTATTTGCAACTCTCCGGTTACAAAGGACAGCCACGCAATCATTTTTGAGGCCATCCTTATTGTTAGCCTCATATAAAGTCCGCGGTTATTGTTATTTTATTTATATCCACGTTCTTCATGGCCATGGTGGCCTGGTGGTAATGTATCGGTTTCGGAACAGGATGGCTGCACACTCGAGGCCCGATTCCACCAAAGAGCTGCCGTGTAAGCGGGTCTGGTGCACGTTAAATACGTCGGGGCTAAATGTTTTCCCGCTGGTGTGGTGTGGAAGTTTGGAGAGGGGAGGTGCCAGCTCAGGTGTTTTCCTGGTCATCTGACCGCGGTTCAAAAGGACGAGGTCCGTCCGAAAATAGCATAAATGCCCTACTGTTTACAATAAATTCAATGCTGTACATGTGCCTACGACTGACTATGAAAATATGCTTCTTTATTTGTAAACTCGACGTGGAATGAAATGAGACAAGATATACAGAAAAGTAGGACTGTTGCTTAAATAGTTGAACTGAATCACTTCAATAGATAAGCAATATACACTATCTACCAATAAGTATCTGGACATCCATGTAAATGATGATATTTGCGGTCCTGTTCTACTTTATGCCTTTGTTAAAATATCCACTAAATTCAGACCTAACTCATTTCTAGAAAGGTGGCAAAGTCTCGGCTTCGGAACCGAAGGATTTCCGGTTCGAGACTCGATTCCATCGAAAAAACATCGTATGAGGAGGCCTCTTGCACGTTGAATCCGTCGGGGCCAAACGTCCTCTCGCTGGTGTGATGTGGAGAGGGGGGGGGGTGCCAGTTCAGGTGTCGTCCTCGTCGTCTGACCGCGGTTCAAAATAATGTTGTTTTACAACGGGACGTTAATATAACTAAACTAAACTCATGTACTTATGGACGCTTAAAAACATTTGGTAAATCAAGATCTCGTAAAGCTTTTGATTCAGATAAGTAAGGTTGTTGTAAACGGGGCTTCCTTAGTCTCCGAGTGGCCAAGACGACGCAAGTGGTTGAAGCTCTATGAATTCATATTCATAGAGCTTCACACATTGAATGTGAGGCACATGAATTCATATTTGTAGTGCCTCATTCAAATCACATTGAGGCTACTGAATGATGGGGGAGAAAAGACTTCATGGACTGTTAAATAAGTGGATATTCTTCGTGCCTCATACGGTAAATGAGAAAATAAAGAAACTGTTACAAATGTGACGGTAATTAAGGCATCCGAGTACGTTCGAAGGAAAAATTTTAAAAAACTGAATTTTTTTAAAAACTATTTAAAACTATGGTTTTTAAATGTGTTGTCAGCTAAAATACAATATACTATAAATACAACTAAATCATTTGAAAATAGAAAATATCCTGAGAAATAGGAAAAATGGTCACAAATTTTAATGAAATTGAACCCAAACGTTTAACACTTTTTACACAATTGTAATGCAGCCATCCTATTGTTCATTAAGAAACATTTTGAGATGCAAAAAAGTGATGGACAAAGATATATGTATATATGTACTTTTACATGAATTTACAACTTAATTTTTCTAAAAACACCTATGGATGAAAAAGTATTTTACTAATAATAAAACTTTTGGTTCATTTCATCGCCCATATTACTTAAAACATACACTCTAATTTTTATGTCAATACCTCTATTAGTTCATGAGATATCATGTTAACGATGGAGAATTTTTATGAAAATTAAAATAGAAATATGGATGATAGGTCAGGAATCCCTTTTTCTAGACTATTTTGGAGAGAAAAAAGTCTGAACAACAAAAAATAATAAGAATTTTTTTAAAAACGCCAATGGGGTCGATAATCAGTGTTTTTAACGTAGTCGGAGACCTTAAGAATTCATTAGTGAAAACATTCTCCTATCGCTGTTAACCAGTGTTTTTAATATAGTCGGATACCTTAATTACTATTACATGCTTCTAAGACTGAAAGTAAGCTCAAATGAAGTAGCGGATATTCTCAAAGATATTGTCATCTTCCAAGTATTTTGATTTTTCATACTTAGTAGATACATCATGAAACGCTTTTTACAGTTTGCGAAAAATTCATCAACACAAAATTGCACAGGAGTTGATATTTCCAACTAAGTTGACCAGAAATTTTATTCCAATGGCTCCACATTCTTTCTTTGTTTCAACAATTTAAAGCCATTGTCTACCTCGTCCCATCTTTTTCCGCAAATTTATCGAGAATACTGATTCAGCAAAATGCTTGTCATTTGATCGACATTATGTTTCACACTTTTTGATAGAAGATGTGTGTTATCTTCTATCAAAAGTCTATCAACTTCTATCAATCGTTTGCTCGTACATATGATATTGTAAATTTAATTTAAGGTGTACATACGCACTAGAAGATTTTTTTAAAATTTTAACTTTAAAAATCCACTTTTTTCAAAGTAGGTTATTAATGTATGTTTAAATTCATTTCAGCGAGAAAAAAAATTACACTAATTACTAATTAATTAATTAAAATTTAATGAGCTAACTAACACATTTTTTTAAATGCGATATCTTAAATTCTAATTTGCAGAGACGCACAAGTATAGTTGGAAATGATGCCTGATATGAGTCTTCATGTTGTCTGCCTCCGTCAAGTTAAAAAAATATATTGTTTTTTTAAACAATTTTTTCATCAACGATGAATAGAGAAAACGAGATTTTTTCTGTCATTTTAACATTTCAATAGCTATTTTAAACTTATTTCTATTAATATAAGTTTGATGGAGGCACAAAACATCCACTGTTTCCCACAGATTAATTTGATGTATAAATAATTATATTCGGTTCATTTCTTGTTGAGTTATGATTGTTTGAATGAAGCAACATAGTGGAAAAAATCATTCTTCATAAAAATGAGTTTTTAAAAAAACAGAAATTGTAGTTTTTAGTGAAAGTACCTCTTTGTAACTCGGAAAATATTCCGAATATGGACACCATCGTTTGAATCGCTATCGTTTGAAAGCTAAAGGAACAGGGAATATTTGGAGGCAATAAAAAAAATCGATATTTCGAACGATTTTCGAAGTTTTAAGTGTGTGCGTACACCTTAAAGGATCGCAAATATTACAATCCGCTTTGAAATGTAAAGTGTCATGTTCGAATGGCTGATATAGCTCATTTTAGCTAAATTTTTACTCTTGGCATCAAAACAAAGTAATTCGGCATTTTTACACCAAAATAAATTTATTTCGAAACTACGGTATAAAAAAATCAATGACAAGGGTACTTGGCAATAGTATTTTCTTCTGGTCCTATCTTAATCATTTTTTTTTTATTTCATGAAATATGTCATCCCCAATGTTTACTTTCCAAACTGATTTAAGGTGAATGGCAATAAATGTAAATTTGACAAGAGCCAATTACCGAGTTCCAAATATGACTATAAAAATGTTATACCTGGCATAAGGGTTGTGTGTCTTCCTCGTGATCTAAGAACCAAGGTGACCTGGTGGTAAGGTCTCGCCTCCGGAATTCGGAAGGTTGCAGGTTCAAGGCCCACCAAAGAACCACCGTGTAAGCGGGTCTGGCTAAATACATCGGGGCCAAACATCCTTAAGCTGGTGCAGGCGAGGAGAGGGGGGTGGTAGCTCAGGTGTCATCTGACAGTGGTTCAAAAATGACGAGGTCCGTCCCAAAATAGTCCTAATGTTGCTTCAACACCGGACTTGAATATAACTAAACTAAACTCGTGGTCTAAGAGTCCCGGTTCGGTCATGGACGTACTTCTTCTGTATTTTCCTCTGTGAATGTGTCCCCTCGTAATGTAAAAAGGGACTGCGCAGTTTTTTAGTTTTAGTTATATTATATAGTCCCGTTATAAAGTAACACTAGGGCTATTTTGTGACTGACCTCGCCATTCTGAACCGCGGTCAGATGACGAGAATGACATTTGAGCTGGCCTCTCTACACCACACCACACCAGTGGGAGGACGTTTGGCAGTGACGGATTTAACGAGCAAGAGACCCGCTAACAAGACAGTTCTTTTAGTGGAATAGGTTCTGGAAGGTCCTCCAGCTGGTGTGGTGTGGAGAAGGGGGTGCCAGCTCAGGTGTCATCTGACGCGGTTGAAATGATGAGGTTCAGTACCAAAACAGCCCCAGTGTTGCTTCAAAAAGGGATGTTAATATAACTAAACTAAACTCGTGGTCTAAGTGTCCCGGTTCGGGCATGGTTGTTCTTCTTCTGTGTTTTCCTCTGTGAGGTGTCCCCTCCGAAATGTAAAAAGGGACTGTGCAAGCGAATGTCACTCATGAAAGTACCCAAGTCGCACTCTTGGCCCTAGTTAACTCCGCTGAAAAAACAAGAGACCCTCATTTCGGCTAAAATCGCTGACATACAACTATCGGCTGGCTCGCACAGTGCCATTAATTCACAACGACAACTGTTGGAATGTTATGCATGTGACCGAATTATCGCACAGAGCAAATTGAAAACTGTAAAAAGGGCTTTCTCCATGTCCAGTTAACTGTTTTAAATAACCATGTTGAGATTATAGTCGTAGGGATATGGAGAGGTGTTATGTAAAAAGCGGTCGTGAAAGCAGATGTGATGCATGAAAGTTGCTAAGGTCTTGGATCCAGTTGGCACTGCTGAAAAAACAAGAGACCTTCATATCGGCCTAAATCACTGACATACAACTGTCGGCTGGCTCTCAAAGTAAGTACCATGAGTAATAACAACAAACAACAACAACTGTTGTGCATGTGACCGAGGATAATCACGGAGAGCAAATGTAAGCCCGTGTTTACTTCCTTCCGCTGTTTACGAGGAATGCCAATATGCGATGAGAGAGATTGGCAAATGAAGGCTCCGTGAGAAGAATCTTTGAGAAGGGTCCGAGCAGGCCATTAAAGGAGTCTCTCCTAATTGATGGGCCAACCGAAGCAGACGGGGCGAGTCTTAATTGCTGATTTTAAAATCCTTCCATCTCGCGAAACTTCCTTTCGGCGCCTGTGAGGAGAGTAACGTCGTTGCGACAGCATTTAGAATTTTCCTCGGCGCACATCGCCGATTATTTCCTCTGTGCCGGGGCTGAAATGCAATAAACAAAACTGGAGAGGAAGCATTATAAGCACGCGCCCCGGCATTTGGAGCGAATTAGAGATACACCGATGAGGTCTGCTCGGCACCAAGAGCGACAGTGAGCTGAGTCCCTTGCACTTGCCCGCGACTCATCTCACAGATGGATTTTTTTTTGGAAGGACTTTGAAATGAGAAAAAAAAATCATTTATACATAAATTTTTTAAATTGAAATCCTACTTTAATACTAATTCAATTCCTACTTTCATATTTAATTCAATTCCTTATCTTATATTATTTATATATATCTTATATTATTGTATATATGATCGGGTATCGGATCGTCAGTCATAACAAAGCTTGGTGATAAACTTGACGACCCTTTGGCGACTTGGCAATGGATTTGGCGACCAAATAGAGATAACTGAAAAAATTCAATTAATGAATTGATATTTCAAAAGAAGAACAATATTAATATCTAGTGCAAGTTTCAAAAAAATGTATTTGAACTCTTGTAGCCATCCACACGAGTTCAAATACATTTTTTTAAACTTATTTAACGATTAAAAGTTTGAATATAGTTATATAGAATAATCCAAGAATAGAAAAAATCCAAGGATATAGAAAAGTTTGAAAGTTTGAATATATATATATATATATATATATATATATTGTGTGTGTGTGTGTAATGATATTCTTAACATCTAATGTAAATCTAAATTAATTTCTAAAGCTTTATCTTAATTTAGGCCAAATTAACTTCATTCTAAAAATATCCTCTTATTTCCTGATCCGATTCCACGTCATCTACTTCATTCATTCAAGGGAAGCTTTGTCAAGTCCTTTAGTCAGCGATTCCCACAGTGAGAGTGAACGATAAAAATGACTGACTTAACAAATCCTTTTTTTAAAAGGTCCCTGTGTTTCCCATATCATGTGATCGGCGTGTGTCAGAAATCCCCATGAGAGTCTTAATAATATATCTGGCAGTATAAACAATATTTTCCGTATCAAGATATGTTATATAAAACGAGGGAAAATTAATTTCATTCTTTTTTGTTCTACCTCTTCCGCTTTACCACATGGCTTGTAAATACAGTAAAAGCTCTTTATTCCCGGGATAAATGTTCCATAAATATGCCGTGAATACGGAATGGTCATTTATATGGGAGTATAGAGGATACGTTCCTAGGGGAAAAATAAAAAAATATATGTATAAAAAACAATTTAATTGAAGTTTTTGAGCATTTTGATAAATTATTTTAAGGCTTAGGAAATGGTTTGAAGAATTTTGTCATTTTCTCTTGCTTCGCAGTTTTTAAAAGCTTCTTCCATTCAGACTGATACGCAGCAGTCGCACTAGCAATTTGCCTCTTAAAAATAAGACTTCGTTCCATAGACGGATCAATGTTCATAAAGAAATCGCAAAGCTCATTTGCCATTCTTAAACCTTCACTCAGATTTTTCAAAATAAATGTCACGCTTCCAGTGCATGTTGGAGCCACATCTTCAATGGGCTGTGAATTGAACATTTCCTCCAAGTCGGTTTCAGTCAAATCTTACTCTTGCGATTCAAGCCATTCCTGAATGTCACCTGATTCTTTCTGTTCGAACCCATCTCGTCGTATTCCATTCGCGATTTCGACTATGTTTGCATTTAACAACATACTTTAGGCAAAGTTGTAATAAGATCTATTTTACTTTTTTCATGAGTCCGTTGGACGGCATTTACAAAGGATATTGGGTTGGAATCCTTTTATTATTATGTATTTACTTATTAGATCCGTAAATAAAGAAATGTTTATCCGCGAATATAGGAATTGGGTCGCATATTTTTTAATCCACGAATTAAGGAGCTTTTACTGCAAGACAGCCTTTCTCCGGAGATGGAATAAAGCGAACTTAAAAATGAAAAGTCCTCCTCAATGTCCTCGAACTGCCATCTGCTTTCAAAATTTTAAAACTTTACATATATTTATATGAACTAATAGTAGTAATTGAATGAAATACTCTTTAATTCTAGCGCACTCATTTTTTAATGCGATAAATTTCGTGTCTGTAAAAATAGAATTTCACAACCCATCTCACACCCACTTTCCGATATTACAGTTACACACACTTGGATTATTCTATTAAAGTATATTAAAGCAATGCAGCATTTTAATATTTTTATAACTTAATTATCTTTTATTAGATTGTTTGCTATGTCTTTTTTAAAAAAATGTTGATTGCTTATGTCAATTGGTAGTAAATTTGAAAATAATCGATTCCAAGAACAATAGGCTTTACAATATCTACATAGATGAAAATGAATGTTTGTCTGTATGTCTTTTATGAGCTGCCGTACCGCTCATCCGATTGCGATGAGACTCTGAATACTTACTACTTGCACTGATTTGTTTCTGTTGAAATGGAAAAACCAAAAAATATTTCCAGCCCTAAAATCTTGTTTAATAATAAATAATAAAGTTTTAAAAATAGAATTAATATTATTTACGCTTCTACTTTAGTTATGATTCAATTTCAATAAATGTATTCATTTCCGATACGAAAATAAATATTATTCTTTCTGTCATTCCTAATGAAACGAGATAACAGTTTTAAATTCACTATAAAATAAAACAAAAAAAAAATAAAGCAATTACGGTAGTAAAATTCTTATTTGCATCTCATTTACTGTAAAAGAGTTATATAATGTTTAAAAGTAAAACGCTCACATAGTGTTAAAAACATATATATTTGAACAATTATTTATAAATGATTTTGAAATAAGGCTTAAAGATATCAGTTTCATGTTATGTAGGTAAAAATTGAAGTTTAATAATACTTCATAATAAAAATACAAAAAAAAAAAATCTAAGTCAGTAGACTCTGATTAAATTGGACCATTGTGGCCTAAAAGCTTCTATAAAATCTGAAATTCTATATTGATATAATATTTAAAATAGGGAACTATACTTGAAGTTAGGCTGTATATCTATAAAGTTTTTAATGCCCTGTGCATTAAAAATAAAACTAATATAATGCGTAATCCTGTGTACTATTCATCAACGGATTCTGAGTCGACCACATTTCGACTATTCCATCTTATTAAGTGGTGAGTTTAGTTAACATCTCGTTTCGAAGCAACACTAGGACTATTTGGGGACGGACCTCGTCATTTCAAACCACGGTCAGATGACGAGGACGACACCTGAAGTGGCATTCTCCCCTCTCCAAACCGGAGGGAGGACGTTTGGCCCCGACGAATTTTACGTTCACCAGACCCTCTCACACGAGGGTTCTTCGGTGGAATCAGGCCTGAATCTGCAACCCTCCGGTTCCGAAGCCGAGACCTTACCACCAGGCCACCGTGGCCTCCTATAAGTGGTGAGAGGGGGGGGAGAACATTTCCGGTATTCCCCTTTGACCTTGGATTTCCCTCAACAGATTCTTTTTAATTCAATTTATTTTTCACATGTATGCTAACCTTAAAATATTAATAAACAAATTCGATAACAAAATAAAAAGAAGCCTTTTAATATATAAACGCTTCTTATTATTGTGTTATTGAATAAAGAAAAAAGATAACTACTACTTTACAAAAAAGTGATTACCAAATATTAAGAACACATATTTTTCATTTATTCTTCAGAATTTAAGGGTCATGGTGGCCTGGTGGTGCGGTCTCGGCTTCGGAACCGGAGTGTTGCAGGTTCGAAACCCGATTCTATCGAAAAACCGTCGTGTGAGGGGATCTACCGCACGTGAAATCTGTCAGGGCTAAACGTCCTCCAGCTGGAGTGGAGAGGGGTGTGCCAGATCAGGCGTCGTCTGACCACGGTTCAAAATGACGAGGTCCACCCCTAAATAGTTGCTTCAAAATGGGACGTTAATGTAATTAAACTAAACTCTTTATAATTTAATGTCCATGCCCCTTTCATTAAATAAAAACTGCTCTGAAATATTTCGCTATGCATCAGTATCTTTTTTCTTTCTGCATTACTAATTATCTGTAACATTCGCGTCACTAAAAACGGCGTAATCTTCATCACAATCCATTGTCGATCAGTATGCTTATTGTAGTATTAACCGGAATCTAATCAAATGTAAAGTGGAAGTAAGGGAAGATACGAGAGAAAATTATTGAGAGAAAAAATTCCAAAAGTTTTGATAAGAGAATGAGACGAAGATGTCTTAAATTATAAGCAAGTATCCCCAAGTATACGTGTATGGACATGTTCAAAAAGTTGCAGTAGGTAGAGCGATCAGTAGAGAAACAATATACAGAGAAACATAGAAGAGAAAGACTAATATGAAATATTTCAGTTTATCCTTTGATAAGGGCTGAATCTAATGCAAAAGACAGAAAATTTTCTTTCGAACCACCATTATTTTTTGTCACCTGAGTTGTTCTAGTTGCCACCTTCTTCTTCTTGTACACAGCCGAACACCCCGCCACCACTGAACGTAGTAGTATCGACAGGATGTGTTGGGGTCGACTGCGGAATAAGTATTGTCCATCCTTGCATTGACCGATCAGTCGAACCAACCTTCCTTTCGGGGTAATAAATGGCTGTCTTTTTCCCCATCTGCGCACTCTCAAACAGTTGGAATGAAAATGTCCATCTTTAACATCCTATCCTTCAGGGTTTCGAGATGGCCTGGTACCATCAGTACTGTACTTAAATCATTATTGACAATCTTCAGGCCCTTCCTTAACTCTGAGATCTCCATACATTCCTTTAAATAGTAGTAAACCGTACCCATTTCTCCGCAAATGCATTTATTTTCCCGCGTTCTTCCAAATCTTTGGTAATAGACAGGAAATCGCCCATGCCCAGATATTATTTGGATTATAAGTGGACAGCACAAAGACGACAAATATGTACAGTCGAGACTAATACACAGGTTAGCACACAGCAGCAACAGTAGCCCACAAGAAGATATGAAGACACCATTCGTGAGGAGAAGCAAAATTACTGGTATGCAACAAGAGTTTGAGATCTATATTCATCTCTTTTCCCAGCCAAAAAAATTCAAAAGTAAAGAATAAAAGAAATATCAACTAAAGCTATGCAAAAACATGGTTTTTTCTGGATATAATCAGACTGAATATCCTGGCATTTGTCATACAGGGAATCAGCTTTCCAATTTCTTTTTTCAAGAACGTCTTCATCAGTGATGAGCTCAATTATTGCTCTGAAGTTTTTCATCGGTATGAATCGAACCTCCCAGCCACTTAATTTGGGGAAAGAGATAAAAATCACTCTTCTCTGAGCCGCAATATCATTGAAGGGGTCATAAGTACTGGTGGTGATATCTTAATGGGACAGTGGCAGCCTCTGGATAGGGGGGGGGTCAAATTTGTCTAGTGGTTCTGTAACGAGGCTACGAATCCAAAGGTCGCGAGTTCATTCTCCACATTGGGGCAAAAATGCTATCCGCCACAGACTTAAACATAGTCGCAACAATTCTTGTTCAACGACTTGAACCATCCCAACACCACAGCCAAACTGTGGCTGTGGTGTTGGCTAGAATTGTGTCAATGGGTAGGTTGAATTCCTCCAAGGATCAAACCTTCGGTTTGAAGTCCAGTAACTTATCCATTCGACAAAAGCGGTCGCTGATGTCTAGCGGCTGTTACTGGCTTATTAAAAATGTCACCACACAACAACTTGCCTCACAACCATCATAAACCCTTAGCCTTGATAGTTAATTTTAGATTCCGTGAAAACATGGCGACTTAAAACAATATTTATGTGTTGTAGTTTTTTTAATTTTTTTTTATTTTGTTAAAGTTATCCTGAAAAAGATAACTATGTATAAACTAGTCAAAGTCCCCTCAAAACATAAGGAAAAAAAACACTTTGAAAATATTTTACATATTAATGTTAACACCTTATTACAATGAAAGATATTAAAAAATATTCAATACATAAAAATTGGAATGTTTAAATTCCATAAGTCTAAAATATTTTTAAAAAACGTGCAGTTTCATCAGAAAAGGGAAATTTTCGGTAATTTCCTTGGTCTAATGCCACTTGGTCATATCAAGCCAAAAGAGCGAAGCTCTTTCGAATGAAGGCAGAGGTGTGCGCCTTTCGTTGTGAACGAGCAATTTTCAGGTGAAAGTGCGACTTTGCTCGAACACACACTACACAACCCTTTTGAGAACTCATTCTTCCGTTCGCAAATCAGAATTCAGATCCACATCAGTGACCGACTCAGTACCACCAGAGGTATGGGAACTTGGAGGACACGACCTATTATACGTGCCCCCACTGCCATTGGTCAACAAGGCGATCTTTGGCCAATACGCGGACAGAACTTGGGACCTTTCGCTTACGAGACAGTCGCTCTACCAACCAGGCTACCGCGGCCCTCTAGTCTTCTTAGTGAGAAGTATTAAGTATGCACATTCAGTAAAGTCGCATTATCCGCAAATAGGAAGCAAAATGTTTTTCCTTCAATCATTCCTACAAAGACATGATATCCCAAATTCTACAAAAGTATTCGACCTCTTTTTCTGCCAAAGAACCAAAACAGGCATTCCAAGCTTAGGTTTTGAAGAACCTTATCATCAGTTTCCAGAAGCGAGATACCCGTGAATATTCTATCATATTTGTTGTGCGCATAACTCGATTCATCTCTGCTGCTGAGGCCTTTCCTCTGAATGTTTTTAAATTTGCGAATTTCCACACTCAAATTTGGTTGTTGCAGACAGGATTGTTCATTTCTCACTAACTGCAATATTATAAGATCTCTGGGTACCCAAAGAATGTAACACTTAACTGGGGACGTGCGGTCTGTGAGACCAATTCAAAAGTAATTTCAGTCCAGTTCAAACGTAATAAATTGCATTCACCAACCAATAAATTCGGATTGCAACAGTTTGCACAAGTTAAGCAATAAAATAATTATTAGCCCTTAACTGGAGATGTGCGGTCAGTGAGACCATTAGCCAAGGACTTTCGACACCACCATTATATTTTTAGCTCCATTCAATGGAATGACCCTGTAGCTTCCTGTTTTGCAACTTTCAATACGCGTCAATTCTTCAACCGATTTCAATAAATGTTTTTTTTTAATCATTCATTTATTTCTTTGAGCGTGGTCTCTAAGGCCACACTTCCCTGCTAGTGTCCCAGTGATAAACAAGGTTTAGCAGATGACGCTTAGACTTGGGCCCGGAAATATCCTCCAATTTACTGACCCTATTATGAAGCAGTTTCCCACAGACTTTTAAATGAAGCAGAAAGTGATTTTAGAGATGAGGATAATTGCACAGAAGAGTTTTTCCATGAAAGTTCACATTCAATTGATTCTACAATAATATGTTGTTCAAACAGGATTAATTTTTCTATTGATAATGTATTTTGAAAAATTAATAAAATATATTAATATACGAACAGAAATATATACAGAATTTATGGGCTGATATTTATGCCAGTCCTCAACCTGTATTCTTAAAATGTAATAGAAAACCGTGCTGTGAAAGACATACAAGCCGATAAAAAAAGGGCCAAATTTTACCCATTGCCAATCTCTTTAATTTTCATGTAAACATTAAATGTTATATTAAATTGTTTTCCTTATATTTTTATATATTGGAAAAATAAATTTGATTTAAAAAATATAAATTAATATGCTTTTTCAAGAATATTATTTATTGTTACATGCCATTTGAGAAGACAATGTATGTTCCAACGCATTTACCAAAGCATTACGCGAATATTGCAATATTCTACAATATTTGTGTGCTGCTAGAGACATTCATTAAAATATTTAATTTGAGAGTAAATGAAATGCGGTCTCGTAGACCGCACCTCCCCAGTTAAATCCCGAAATTTCACCTCTCTAGTTGAGGGTTAAGAAATCTTATAAGTAAGGCAGCAAATGGCATTTCAAATACGGTATGTCATGATTTGCACAAAGATCTTCGTCATCATAGTTCAAAAAAAATCTTGACACCTTGAAACTTTTGGACGGCGAACCTGACTTCCCTTCCCGTGAATTTTCGAAGAGACGTCACAACTTTCAAGACTCCCTTGACGACTTTCTCATAAGCCATGGTAGAAGTGGTATATGGTATACAAGCATGTAGTTACAAACTCTACAAGGATGTAGTTACAAACTCTACAAGCATGTAGTTACAAACTCTACAAGCATGTGGTACCTAATTCTACAGGCATGTAGTACCTAACTCTACAAGCATGTGGTACCTAATTCTACAGGCATGTAGTACCTAACTCTACAAGCATGTAGTTACAAACTCTACAAGCATGTAGTTACAAACTCTACAAGCATGTAGTACCTAACTCTACAAGCATATAGTTACAAACTACACAGGCATATAGTTACGAACTGTACAAGCATATAGTTAAAAAATTATACAAGAATATAGTTACGAATTGTACAAGCGTATAGTTTTCAAACCTGTGGCTTCCCAGATTGGTTCTAATACGTCTTCGAAAAAGGTGGGAAAAAGTAGGAAATCACAAAATTTGTTAAAAGTATATATCAAGAAAAAGTAAATTTCTATAATTGCAAAGTTGTCCATTTTTTTATCCAACTTTCTAGCGGCTTTGCGAAGTTTTATTATTGGATTAAAATCTAACCACCATTTGAATCTAAATTACACTGATGGGAAAAAAAATCCCAACACCAAGAAAAAATTATTGTACAGTAATGAAATTTTAGGAATACATTTGTCTAGGTAACATATTTAATTGATTAAAGTTTCAAGATCACAGTTAGAGCCATTTCAAATGTGAAATGTTGGTACATTAGTAACCGGTGTAACCACCAGAATTTTGAATGCTAGTATGCAGACGTCGTACATTGTGTCGTACAGGTGTCGGATATCAGTTTGTGGGATGGAGTTCCATGCCTTTTGCACTTGGGCGGTCAATGCAGGGACGGTTAATGCTGGTTGTGGATGATGCTGGAGTTGTCGTCCAATAATGTCCCATACGTGCTCGATTGGAGAAAGATCTGGTGATCTATCAGGCCAAGGCAACATGTCGACACTCTTTAGAGCATGTTGGGTTACAACAGCGGTATGAGGGCGAGCGTAATCGTGTTAAAAAACACCCCCTTGAATGCTGTTCATGAATGGCAACACAACAGGTTGTATCACTAGACTGACGTACAAATTTGCAGTCAAGGTGCATGGGATAACCACGAGAGTGCTCCTGCTGTCATACGAAATTGCTCCCGAAACCGTAACTCCAGGAGTAGGCCCTGTGTGTCTAGGCTGCAGACAGGTCACTAGCAAGCGTTTACCTGGCCTCCTTCTAACCAACAAACGGCTATCACTGCGACCAAGGCAGAACCGGCTTTCATCAGAAAACACAGCAGATCCCCAGTACGTCCTCCAATGAGCTCTAGCTTGACACCACTCACATCGCAAACGGCAGTGGTTTGGAGTCAGTGGAATTCACTGTACAGGGCGTCTGGCTTGGAGCTGTCCTTGAAGTAACCGATTTGTAACAGTTCGTTGTGTCACTGTGGTGCCAACTGCAGCTCGAATTTCAGCTGCAGACGCAGTACGATTAGCCACAGCCATACGCCGAATACGACGGTCTTCCTTCTCAATAGTACCACGTGGCCGCCCGGAACCTGGTCTTCTTGAGGCAGTACCTTCCCTTGACCACTGCCGCCAATACTCATACATAGTGGATACATTCCTGCCAAGTCTTTCAGCAATATCGCGGATAGAAAACCCACCTTCTCGTAGCCCTACAACACGACCTCGTTCAAACTCAGTGAGCTGTTGATAATGGCTTCTTCGTCTTCTCAGAGGCATCCTTGACTAACATTAACCCACTACGTCAAATCTCAACAGTAAATAACGATCACGAACCTTACAGCGCTTGTTTAAAGCAAACCTCATTTGCATGTTCATAGTGTCGCTACTAGCGCCACACTTACGCGCGTAGCTCGAAATTTGAATCGACGTCATCTTTCAGATGTATAAACACGCCTACCAAATTTCGTTTATCTAGCACAGCTCCTTCCTAGTGTTGGAGATTTTTTTTTCATCAGTGTATTTAATTTGAGTGTAAATGAAGTGCGATCTCATAGACAGCTCCACCCCAATTAAGTCCTAAAATTACACCTCTCCAATTAAGGGTTAAGAAATCTTATAAGTAGGGCATCAAATGGAAATCCAAATACGGCATGTACAGATGTGCTCTATTACTGTTCAATAAAAATCTTAGCTTCTTGAAATCTTCGGACGGTGAATCTGACTTTCTTACCCATGAATTTTTGGGGAGTCAATACTAACTTCAAGCGTTTCTCCGTTGATGCCTTCCTTTATAAGCCGTGGTATATTGTATACACGGCTATACAAGCATATAGTTACAAACCTTACACGCATATGGTTACAACTCTACAGGCATATAGTTACAAACTCTACAGGCATATCGTTACAAAATATACAAGCATATAATTTTCTTCAAACCTGTACCTTCCCAGATTGGCTCTAATGCGCCTTCGATAAAGTTGGGAAAAACAAGGAAAACACAAAATTTGTAAAAAAGATGTATCAAGAAAAAGGCAAATTTCTATAATGACGAAGCTGCCCATCTTTTTATCCAACTTTCTAGTGCATTTGCGAAGTTTCATTATTAAATCAAAATGTAACCACCATTTGAATTGGAAAAAGAGTTTCTGGAAGGGAAGTATATACCAATTTGGGCAAAATAAATCATTTCTTCTTGCGCTTTAACAAATGGGTTGTTGAATACCTAAGTCTGACTAATAAAAACATCTGTTTGATAAGTTGAAAACAAAATTATTTATTAAAAACTCGTAAAAAAAGTGGATAGAAAAATTATCGCTGGACGTCTTCTTTGCAAAATAAAATCATTGACACCTTTATTGCTTAATTTAAGAATTTAGTATCAAACCAATTTTTTTCTTCAAGAAATGGAAATATTTCATGAAAAAAAGTGCAAAAGTTGCTCACTCTAAAAATTGTGGAAAAGTTGCTCTATCTGAAAATTGTTGAAAAGCTGCATCTGAATTAATTTTGAAGGAATTTTTTTTTCTTCAAATATTTATGCAGTTTCGAATTATCAATTATTTGATCTTTATTCCTTCCCCCTCTGCTTCTTTATCAAAACTTTTACTAACTCTATATTCCTAATATATGTAAGTATGCAAAAAACATTTGAAATAATTTGAATAAAATGTAATCGATATTATTTTGTTGCGGACTTAAGAAAAGCAAGCCGACAAAGACTTTAAAACAGAAATATTATAATAAAATCTGTTTATATCAAATGAGGTTTTTATTTTTCAGGAAGGTAGATCGAGATAAATAAGTTTAAGAGATTAACAATTTAATAAATATTAACTATTAATTTAATTCATGATGGCTATAATTTAATTTAACAATATTTTATGGGGAAATTTATGGGAAAAAAATAAGAATTCAATTTCAATTTTTTGCTGCTCAAAGTTTTTTATTTAATATATTTACAAAATAACTTTCAATTCAATTTTACAAAAAGTATTTCATCTGAATAAAATAATAAAAGCAAGTCACTTTTTTTAAAAAAAAGTGAATTGGGTGAAAAACGGATTTTAAAACATCCATACAAATATATAAATCACAACGTTTTGGTAAGAAACATATTTTTTTTTTTTAAATGGAAAAATAGTATTGTTTAAACTGAAATATGATTGCTTTAATCAACATTGTCACTCATTTCAATTTTTTTCTATGATGAATTTAATAGCGAAATTCAAATCCATTCAAGACATTCAATTTTTCACCCTATTATTCTCGATAGTCATAAAATAATTTACCATTTATTAAATAATTATCTTTCAGTACTCCACCAAAATCTAAAAGAATTAGAAGAAACTAAAAAATTAGAAGAAGAATCAGAAGAAATCAAAGAATTAGAAGAAACTAAAAAATTAGAAGAAGAATCAGAAGAAATTGAAGAATTAGAAGAATTAAGACATTGATTGCGCTTTTTCCCTCTTCAAAAATGATCTAAAACGACAGAAATTCTCACTGAAAAACTAAGGAAACAATTATAATGACAAACTAACAATAAGAAAATAATCATGTTTATAGAAAATTGGTTATCTTTACTAGTTGGGGAGCTGGGGGTGTTGGCACGTTTACCATTTGAAGAATGAAGTAAAATTTCGAAAGGCAGGTGAGCAATGATGACGCGATAGTCAAAACGACCATGGTTTAAAAAATCGTAGAAAAGAAGAGGTATAGAGAGGCCAATAGAGAAGTCTCGTTATTCTTAAAAATGGGTTTAAACTGGTTGATGACTTAGATTAATTATGACAAATAATAATTTAAAAATTAATAATGTCCTCACGTGGTAACTTGAAATTTGCGATAGTAGATTTCATTTTTTTGATAATTGCATTAAAATTTTTTTAATCATATTATTATTAACAAGAACAGACAATTAGTTCTGTGTTATACTCTAATATTTGGCATAATGCAAAAACCTGAGTGGACATCTTGGTATCTTCTTTTTAGCAAACTGCGTAAAAAATTTTATGCAAATTTTGGAAAATTTCATTCTTTATCCTATTTTATTTCCTGCTGTATACAAAAATTACTTCATTCGTAAACCAACGACTGATTTGATCCCAGATTAATTCAGATTTTTAGTTTTAACATTAAAACGATTTTCCAAATTTACTGTCTTTAATTTTTATACTAGGAATGCCACACATAAGATTGCCTTTAGAAAGAATGCCGAAATTTCAGTTATTATTTTCTTTAGCCAAATTTTTTTTGCAAGTATGAATTTTGTTCTAAATTTGAAAAATCTGCATTTTTTCTATCAAGACAGAGAACTACACCCCACCTATCTAGCTCATATATATATATATATATAT
>JAPMOQ010037680.1:1230658-1293449 GCA_026543055.1 Argiope trifasciata | reverse complement strand
ATAGATAGATAGATAGATAGATAGATAGATAGATAGATAGATAGATAGATAGATAGATAGATAGATAGATAGATAGATAGATAGATAGATAGATATAGATATAGATATATATACAGTCGAATCCGGTTAATTGGACCACCGGATAATCAGACCAGCCGCTTATTCGGACCGATTCTTAAAGAACCGAAACAAATCCTATGTACATAAGCCTAATATTATTCGCTTATTTGAACCAAAATTCCGTTTAAAAGGACCAAAGAATGTGGCAGGGAAGATGAAAAAGAAGCCACAAGTCGCCTGTGTACAGCAGGAAGTCCGAAAGGGAAAAGAACCAGTGGGATATGAGCAAGCCCTTTGTTTCTTAGAACAGGCAGCTCGGTGGCCACCAGTGAGGAACCACTGCTTCTCCGCTTTTCGGGGAAATGAAATCCCACGTAAACCAGTATCTTCGGAACACTTTAGTCAGTGAACTGTGCGTGTCTTGTCTCCCCTGCCAAAATGCCAGGAAAAAACATCCACCTGGAATTTCTACCTCCCAGGACCACAGCTTTGGTACAGCCAATGGGCATGGGCATCATAAAAAATTTGAAGACCTTTTATAGTGAAAGGTTGGTTAATTACGTCATTGAAGCAATTGAAGAAAGTTTGCTGACCTCATCATCATCAACAGCCAGAGAAGTCAGTGCAAAGGTCAACATCTTACAAGCAGTTACATTTTTGGCCGATAGCTGTCGAAATATAAGCAGTGAGACAAATCAGAACTGTTTTTCTCACTGTGGCTTTAAGCATTTGGTCTTGGAGGTGGACATGCTGACTGAAAGTGAAAATGGTGAGGGAAATGTGGAATTTCAACAGGTCAAAAATTTCGAAGAATTTCTATCCATCGACAACGAGCTTCAATGCTACGATGAAAATGAAGATTGCGACGCTGAAATTGTTGCTCGCATTACAGCAAAACACACTACAGCATCGCAAGACCGGGAAAGTGATGATGACGCCCCTAATGAGTTGGTGCAAGTGACAACACAGGATGCCAGGAAATGCAATGAAACTTTGCGTCGCTATTTCATGCAGGAGGGAAATGAAGGCAGTCCCATTGCTGTGTTAGATGTTTGTAGTGATTTTGTTCAAGTGCAGTCCGTCAACAGAACGCGTCAGATCACACTGGATAAGTTCTTCAAACGTTGACTGGAATTTGATAAGAATTTTTTTTTTTATTGTGCTTCGCATGCTGAGTATCGTGTAGATCGTTTCGAAGAATTAGTTTGTAAATTTATTTTTCAATGAATAAAGTTCATAAGCAACAGTAGTTCATGTTTGTATGTTCGTCATACGCGTGTGCCGCACAGTAAAGGTCATAATGACATTTTAATATGCTACGTATAGCACGTCTCGTCTTGTAGCATAGGGTATGTTCGTGTAATCGGACCAGCCGGTTATTAGGACCAAAATGATCACGTCCCGATGTGGTCCGATTAACCGGAATCGACTGTATGTATATATATATATATATATATATATTTGCATGGCCTCTACAAATATAAACATAATCACAATAATCTGCTTTTCGAGCCCACAGAGGTGTAAAATCTAAAAGTGTAAATCATCAAAAGTCGAGTTCTTTGTCAATTAAAATGGGCACTTCCAGTTTGAAAAAAAAATTATTAAAAAAATGAAATCTATTATTGCAGATTTCACATTAACATGTGAGGACATTATTAATTTTTTGAGTTAGTATGTATGTTAATTAATTTAACTCATTAACCAGCTTAAACCGGTTTGAAAGAGACTTCTATATCGGTATGTTTCCCTTTCTCTCTCTATATATAATGATAATTTTTTAAAAACTTTCGTTTCTAATTTTTCTAGCTGGCAAACAGCTTTGGAGCTCTACCGATTTTGAGATGAAAAGAAACCCTTCGTTTTTTCTAAATGTCGACGCGAGCGTAATCTGATAATCTCTAATCGCTTTGAAACAATCGACTAATTGTTTCAAACCGATTTAAACTGGTTAGTGAGTTAAATTTATTTAGTAAGTATCATTTAGAAATCCATTTGTATCTTTAGTTGGCGATAAAGCACAAAATGTGACAACCTTTTGCAAAATTTTCTATTAACCCTATTTTAATTAGTTGAATTTATCTTTATCGATTAAACAAACAATATTTTAACTTGTATGGTTTAATTTTTAAAAAGAACATTGCACAAGTTAAGCATTAACACTGTGATTTCTATGTAAAATATTACAACAGCAGATAACAGATAATTTAAAAGCTATACAGTAAAAGCAGATACCAAAACTTCTTCAGCAGACGATAGATATTTCAAAAGCTATACCTTGAAACCAGACGTAATTAAAAATAATGATACATCACTAATTGTTGCCTACGTATTTTGAGACTTCAACAATTTTGTAACCTTGAAAACGCTTCAAAAACCTTCAAGCCAAAATAATATGTTCTCACATGATAAAGAGAGATTTAAAAAAAAGGCACATGAAAAAGAAAATTTTTTAAATGATATTTTGATATGTCTTTATGAAAAATGTTTTCTGTCAAAAATTTGAAAGTGGTCTTCAGATTATCCAAAAATTACAAAAAGCTGCGCCTCTGACTTGCACCGGTGTCGCTCGTTGTGAGCCGCGCCGTATGCGAAATGTTCCCGTAAGCATAACTCTATTATCGTAGAGTATTCTGCAAGCTGTTCAATCACAAGCTAACGACGAGACCTTATTAATTTAAAGGCAATGCGAAATCGACTTTCAGAGAGAGGCTGATTTTAATCGAATTGGGAAGGCTGTCCGTCTGTCTGTGCCGCTCGCATCTTCGGAATGGCAGGGAAGTTTTACCTTCCCTGCAAGGAAGGAAAGAGGGGGAGGGATGAGGAAACTCCTCTCGTGATTTTTTCGCCTTCGAAGTGCTGCTCAAAGTGCACGAGTCGAGTTTTATCGAAGCGAAAAAAAAAAAAAGTTAAGCGTAATTGTCGTATCGAATTAACGCTGCGCATGCTCTGAATTCCGACGAAAACATTCATATCGTTCAGCAAATATCGTAATCTGAATCTCTTAATAGATATTTAGCAGACGATTCATTTTCAGACATTTTATAAAGGCTACAATTTTTTTATTTCTGTTAAAATGTTATTAAAAAGTCAAAGCAAGCGATTTTTTGTTTTATTAACATATTTTATTAATATTATTTCGTTTATTCTATTTTGTACAATAGCCATGATCAATTGTAAACCTTATGGAACCTGGCAATGGTTCGAAAATTATAATGTGAAGCGAAGAGAATAAAGGAAAACGATGGAATATTAAAATGCTTGAAGTATTTATACGATTTTTAAGAATTTAAGATGCTCTGCAAGCTATAGAAAGATATACATATACAAGTTCGTAGCTTAAGAAAACGAGTAGTTTTCTAAAAAGTATACAAAACATGTCATCTTTCTAAAGAAGGGTGTCTTAAAACAAATTTTTTTGTTTTGAGATATGGGTGCTAAAAATTTGTTATTTTATTATGGCTGCTCATTTCTTTCAACGACCGACAAAGCAAATGCAGAATTTCAAAACTTTGTGCCCGGAATTCTTTCAAAAAAGTGAAAATGAAGTTCGAAGTGAATAAAGGCAATTTCATTAAAACTCCAACGTATGGAGAAATAAATTGCAATTTTATTTTTGGAAAATAATGACGCAAAAAAATTTAATTGTAGCACCCGCTGAAGATTTAAAAGCTCTATTTCAAATGATATCAATTGAAGTGAACAATTTTATGCCTCTAAGCTAAATAATTACCACTAAATGAAATGGTTTAAAGTATTTAAGATTACATCTATCCACAATGGAGGGAAAAATCAAGAATTTATCATATATTTAGAAATGCTGATTTTCCTTTCATTGTTATAAACTGTTAATTTGAAAATATGAATGGAAACTCTGTTTAATATTATTTATAACGTGAATGTTTCTTAGTAAAATTTATTCTTCTTGAAACTTGAAGTATATTTTTTTGAAGTATTTGGCATATTTTTGTAGTATCATTATCTGCTAATTAAAACGGTTGTGGCACCCAAATTATTCTATTCTATTTTATATACACGTATACATATGTGTGTACATATACATGTATATATACACATATATATACATATATACACACACATACGCACACGCACGCACACACACACACACACACACACACACACACACACACACACACACATATATATATATATATATATATATATTAAATCGTAACTTACATTTTTAAATTACTTTCGTTGCTACGTAATCTGTTTATATTTCTTTGAACAAGTTGAAAATTCTAATTTATTCTATCTACAGAATAGGCTTCAAGAATCTGCTAAAATTTTGATTTTTCATTCTTGGAAAAAAAGTCTTCTTTGATTTTCTTTAAAAGTAATCAGTTCTTAAGTGGAAATAATATATTGCAGAGGAATCTCTAACAGAATTGTTGATTTTGAAAAAGAGATTTTCTGCAACAACGAACTGAATATAATTATATTATTCGTAATCTAAGATATTTCGTCTGCAGAAAATGCAGTTGACGTGAAACTAGGAAAATGGAAGTAAATGAATGAAATTTAAAAATTAAATGAATAATTGCGAAATATTAAGAAAATTAAAAAATTTTAAAACAAACATATATGCCATTTTATGTTTCAGATAAACGAAATTTAAAGGCATTTTAAAGTTTTTGTACATTTTATAGCAAAAATTATGCCTTTCTAGGCGTCATTGTAATCATCTGCTTGCCTAAAAGTTTTTTAAATCCATTTTATTGGGTATTTTTAATTTATTTTATTGGTTTTGGCGCAGCATGACCAAATATGGTTTTCGTGCCACTACAACAAGCCAGTTGATTGGGAAACGAGTTCACGTTAGGTTAATATTACACTCCCTAATGCCAGATTGGATTTAACATATTCTGCAAATAATAAAAGAAACGGAATTAGTTTATTAAAGTTGAATTAAATTCGATATTTTTCCATAAAAGTGATCAAAGCATCTTTTCGTTTCCTATTTGTTCATCGATCCATAGGTCCCTTTACTCAGACACAAGTTCAAAATTTGATATATTTACAAAAAATTCAATATAAATAAATGACAAGACTTCTCTATTATTTCCTAATAACCCTATTATAATTAGTTGAAATTATTACTGAAGCAACAATCTTTATCGATTAAACAAACATTTTAATTTGTTTGATGCATTTTTTAAAAAAAACGTTGCGCGAGTTAAGCGATAACACTATGATTTCCAAGAGAAAGATTACAACAGCAGACGATAGATACTTCAAAAGTTAAAGCCGACTCCAAAATAAAAACTATACAAGTCGCCGATTTATCGCATTTTGAGGCTTCAATAATTTGTTGCCTTCAGATTTTAAGACTCCGAAAATCTCAAGCGAAAACAATATTATGTTTTCACATGATTAAAAAATTCTCTATAAAAGCAATGGAATTCGATATCATCATTGTTTTCTTCAAGAGTGAATAATGCTCTAAGCGATCAAAGCTATTGAAGAGAATCTTCGCGGTGTGCACGTGTGCTTTTGCCGATGTTGTGTGCGATAAATTTGTTTCAATGAATTATAAAGATTAACAAAGGCTTGATGCTGTGTGCGATAGATTTTTTCAATGAATCATAATTCTCACCTAATTATAATGCTCAACTTCAAATCAATCAAAGTGGATCAAAATCAATTGGTTTCAATAAATTAAAATTAGTATACACATCAGCGATTTTGAAGTCCCACGAGAAACCCACAGAACTTTTGACTCTTTTTGAATCCTGGTCGGCTTGTCCAGTCACTTTTTGGGAAAGACGTTCTCTCCTCAAATCAATTCCCGGCGTCCCTTCCATTCCAATTAAAAGGCGGCTATCGAATGCACGCCAGGGCCCCCCTGTCATAGGGCTTCACCGGGCGAGCAGATGTCATCTGGCGGCGGAAATTACTCTGTCCCCATAACTTCCTCTCTTTTCTTCGGCGCGATCACTTCTTTCCTTTCCTAAGGTTTCAGATTTCCCGGCGTGCATCTCGTGGCGTGTAATCTTCGCACAAGGCTGCGCCGTCATTTCGCTCACACATAATCCCTTTGCGCCAGTTATTAGCGACAGTTACTCGCCGGAATCGGGTTTCTGCACAGGCTTTGTTCCAAGGATGGACACGGAGGAAAGAACCAAAGACAGCAAACATCTCTGAAAGCAAAGTCGATTGCAAACTATATTGTCGTGAAAAAAAACCAACTTTGTGAAATATGTACATGGCATACATGAAATCTGCATGTTGGAACCAGATAAATTCGAGGGATATTTAACATATATTTAAGATATTTATACCATTTTGTAGAGCATTCCTTGGAGAAGGTTTTAGTACATTAAAGTCCTATTAAAATAAAAAATGGTAGTTTTATAATTGTGAATTTGATCATTCCAGCCAATGCTGAAACCTCAAATTGCGCGCCAGATTTCTTAAAAGCCGACAGATACTGAACATCTGTACACAGTATAAAATGAAGTCTCCTGAAAACGTCTGTATCTTGGAACCACAAAAACTCGAAAAGTTGTTAGTGGATAGTGGAGATATTTGTACCGTTACCTAGAGCACTTATTGGAGTTTAGTACATTAAAATAATACCAAAATAAAAGAAAAGGGATTTTAAGATTTCGATTTTAATTATTCCGTGCATACACGAAAACCTGAAACTGTGCATGTGCAAATGGCAAAACGTGTGGTATGCAAGTGCGATACGTTTCTTCCTTTAAGTCTGATTCAAATCTGCTTATGCCCAACAGAAGATATTCCAACTTCGGCCGGAACACATTAAATGTCAAAAAGCTTTGTTTGTAGTGTGATAAGGAAAATGCAGAGAAAAGAAACGTTCGGTTAGCGAATATCAGAAAAAGAATGTTCACACTTTGAGAAGGAGAGTCTTCGGATGAGCGAAATAACCGTCTTTTTTTAAATCACACTGTGGGGTCGCGGTGGCCTGGTGGTAAGGTCTCGGCTTCGCAACCGGTGGATTTCAAGTTCTAGACTCAATTCCACAGAAGAACCGTCGTGTGAGGGGGTCTCTGGCACTTGAAATCTGTCAGGGTCAAACGTCCTCCCGCTGGTGTGGTGAAGAGAGGGTCTGCTGATAAAGACATATAAACTTGAGACAGAGGAGACGTGAAAAAAAAAAACATTTCAAACAGCGCTTTCTATTGTATATTTTTAGTGGATTGTTTTGTTTACGGGCATCTCATATTTCTACCTTTTTAACAGTCTAAATACTTCTGAATGAGTTCTTTGAAAAATATGTTTTGCAACCCTTTTTATGATTTCTAAATATATTTTAGGTTTGTTTGATGACAGGTTACATGCCCATGTCATATAGAGTGGAGGCTAGACTTCATTTCAAAGCTCATTTTTCTTCTTAGATGCTATAACACGGGCGACGCCGTTCGGGCACTGCTAGTGCGTTATAGATTTAATGATCAACCCCTTTATGCGGTTCTTAAATTGGAACCTTTACTTCCTCTTCAGCATACCCAGATGTACTCTTCTTAGTTGAAAATTATAAAGAAAAATTCAAAATTAAGAAAGATCCAAAATTATTTCAAAAGAATTATTTCAATTAAGAAATTATTTCAAAGAATTATTTAAATCAAAATTATTTCAATTAAGAAAGATTCAAAATTATTTCAAAATTAAGTCCTTAAACAGTGCTTTTAAGTTGTTCAAATGTAACAATGTCTCTAACGAAAGTAAGGGAAATAAATTTCAGTATTAAAAAAAATTTGAAATAAAAAAAATTATAAGCCGTCTTAAATTTGCACCAAAGGACCCATTTAAAACTATTAAAAAAAAAAAAAAAAAAAAAAAAAAAAAAAAAAATTGTAGATTTTTTTTGTTTTTGTAATTTCTACCGATATTGCTGAAAGATGTAAATTTTTTCAAACCAAAATTTATTAATAAAGTGAGAATAAATAGCATTTACTGCACGAATGAGCTGCAGGACAGACAGACGAACCCCCCCCCCCACAAACACACAGAAATTCAAAGCAATCGAAAGTCCTCGGGGCCTGAAGGAAAAGTTTCAATGCATTGTGGATGAAGCAATTCCTCTTAAAACGTCTGTGGAAAGCAGAGGGGTGGAGAAATTTCAAAAAAGAAGAGTCCGAGATAAATAAAACGGGAGAAAGCAGTCGTTCTTTATTCGCTGACCAACACTTCGACGAGAGGAGAAGTAAAGAGAAATCATTACAAAGTCAAGAGCCCGGACATGTTCGAGGGGCTTTCCTCTAGGGTTGCAGGAGGGGATAATAACCACTGGCGACCGACGCAGCGAAGAACCGAATTTTGAGAGCAGACTGGCGCGTTGCTGCCGACGAAATAAATAATATGAAGTGCCATCAGTCAATAATTTGGCAATGTTTCAGTGAAATAGCATGAACGGTACGACAGTACATTAAATACGAACAAACAAATACTCATTTTTGTATATTAGATTTGTGTCTTCTTTTAGAATTGGAAAACTTGGTGTTCACTCAGAATGGTAGTGAAAGAAGCTATTTATTGTATCCCGTAACTCGTTTCGTATTCGTTCGGAATTCTCAAATTTAATTCTAGAAAATTTAATAAAAATATTTTCTTTTATTAGGTTGTTCGGAAAGTAATTTCGTTTTTTCCTGACAAAGGATTTAATTGCATTTTTCGCACCCAATTTCATACTTAAACCGCAAAATCATTTTATGTTTTAAGAGCTGATATAGCAAGGCTTGAGTGTGAAAAAGTGCAGCTGATTCTTCGCAGTAGTTTTTGGATGGTGCCCTTTTAAATATGGAGAGCAATAAACAGCGTTTTCGTCATTTTTTTCTTTTTTGCTATAAAAGGTAAAAATGCTGTTCAAGCCAGAAATAAATTAGCCAATATGTGTGGAGAAGATGTGTTAACAGTACATCAGTACCAGAACTGATTTGCAAAATTTTTCCTTCCAATGAGGAGGCCAAAAACCACCTCGATCAGTTTTTTTTTACAGCAAAGACCAAAACTTTTATGAGCGTGTAATCATGTTACTACCAAAAATATGGCAAAAGGTATTAGACCAGAATGGCAATTTTATAATTTAATAAATAATTTATTCATTAAACGAAAATTTCTTTTCATTTTGACAAAAAAATACGAAATGACTTTCCGAACAACCCAATAAAATGGATTAAACATAGAAAATATGTTTGAATCATAAAATCGTTAATACAGACAAAAAAGATAATTTTTTGAAAAGAAAGATGGCGAAAAAGTATTTGTACTACAATATTTAGGTGGTTACTGAGAAAAACGCTAAAATGTTATTAAATGTTTAGCTAAAATTTCAAACCTATACGATTTTTCCCCTAAAACTTTCTCCCAAACTCTCTAATAAAACTATCACCTCAGAGAAAGGCTTACATGGCATTTACGTATAATAGCTCTGAAATATTAAAGTCTAGCTTGAATTGAACATCTTTATTGAATCTGTCGTGTCTCCTTGGAGAGTTATTTGGTGGTTAATCCATGCAGTAAATAGATCTGAAAATATTTTTTTATACTTTAGATTATTGCATTATACCTATAACCTTCGCGTAAGTGCAAGCAATATGTTGTCCAAGTTTCATCGCAATCGGATGAGCAATACGGCAGCGCATGAGAGACATACAGACGAACATTCATTTTTATTTGCATATATATCTGTTCTTTTAAATCTAGGGAGATGTGGCGAAGGTCTTGGAAATGGGAGTATCCCATGATCCTCTTCAAGACCATCCTGATGAAACATTGAATTACAGATAAACATTCATTTTTATTTATATAGATTAATAATCTGTAATTGAAGAGAATTGCTCTTTTTGACTGGCCTCCTTATGGTGTAACTTTTTTTTTTAAAGTGAAAGAAAAAAAATGCCCGCTTTTCTGGAAAGTAAAAGCGTTCTCTTTCAAAATGAATTTTTAATGGTAATCTCCAAATGTTGCTTGTCATATCTGCCTGTCTTTTATATAATATTAGTTAACGTTATTATTAACTGTAACATAATGACCTATTTTAACTGTAACCTAATATAACTGATTGTTTTGATTTGAATTTGGGGGTTTTGTGTTCTAAAAAATAAATCATGATGGATACAAGAAAACGCCTGCTTATTTCATCTTAACTTTCAGCTTTATTTCAAAGGTCTTACTTTTAAAGCTACTCTCTGCTCAGTAAGCACACTTCATAGATGCGTTGGTAGCGCAATAGTGATAATACAATATAGTTATTAGATAATGCGATAGAGTTACAAGATAATAGAGTAACTAGACAATACAATAGAGTTACTAGATAATACAATAAAGGTAATACAGCAGAGTAACTAGATAATACAATAGAGTTACTAGACAATACAATAGAGTAACTAGACAATACAATAGAGTAACTAGACAATACAATAGAGTTACTAGATAATACAATAGAGATAATACAAGGCCTTATGATAATGCAACATCGCTCACGAGAATCCCACCCCTTTCATTCCGAAGTGCAGTTCCATAACCCTTTAGTCGGAGGAAGAACCCCCAGAAAACCGAAATTAACCTCAAATATTTGCCCGCCTTTAAAACTATATTATCTTTCTGGTTATCCCCAGCTAATTAAAAGAAGCGGCGGGTAAACGGAATATTAATTGGATCCGAGTATCTTTCTCAACCCTTTTGACCTCGATATGACGCAGTGTGGACTCACAGGAATTTCTTCTGCGCCCTGCAAATATTGACACGGGGGGGAGGGTGCCTCTCGGAACAACGCGGGGAGAGAATTGCAAACGATTAGGAAAAGTTCGAAAATCATCATAATTCGAGTTCTGCAAAAGAGGATGGCCATTTTGAAAATAATTATGTTCCTGAGTTTCGAATTAAACCTCATTAAAAATAGAATTATTTAAGTGTGATTGAGGCAAAATTATTTGTTTTATATTTTCAATTTTGAAAAAAAAAAAAAAAAAAAAAAAAAAAACTCTTATTATAATAAAAAAAATTTAATATTTTTTGGTATTTTTACCGGTGTTGTGACAAATAATGGGTCAAGGTATCCCGATTACGTTAAAAACACTGGTTATCGACCACATTGGCGATTTTTTTTTTAGTTGTTATTTCTCGCAATTTCGACTTTCCTCTTTCCGAAACAGCTTATCTTTACTAGGAAAAGAAAGGCATCATCTACCATCCAGGTTCACATATTTTTTCAGCTAAAATTTGTCTTTCAATTTTATCAAAACTTTAAAATCCCAAAAACTAACAAAGATATTTATATAAAAAAATCAGAGTGGGTTTTAAATAATATGGGCAATGAAATGAACCCAAAGTTTTACTGTTGGTCAAATACTTTTTCATTTAAAGGCGTTTTTAGAAAAATTAATTTGTGAATGTATGGAAAAAATGCCTCTATACGTATATTTTTACCCATCACTTTTTTGCATCTCAAAATGTTTCTTAGATTTTGGTTCATTTCATTCATTATTATAATCTATAATTTGTGTACAAAGAACAATATGATTGATTCATTACAATATGTGTAGAGTATTAACCGTTTTCGTTAAATATCATTAAATTTTACTACAAATTCTCTCATTTCACAGAATATATGATATTTTCGAATGTTTTTGTTTTATTTATAGTATTTTGTATTACGATTGACAACACATCTAAAAACAGTAGTTTGGAATAATTTTTTGAAAATACAATTTTTTAAAAGTTTTCATTGAACGTTGACGGAAACTTTAAATAAAATAGCAAAGAAGCATAAATTCTCATCTAAACAAATAACTAAAGCATTTACGAAGTTGCAATGAATTCAAGTAACTGAAACAAGTTGGCCAAAGCAACATACATAAAAAAAAGATACCAAGACAAGATGTACATGAGAAATCAGATTTTTAGTTTAGTTTAGTTATTTTAACATCCCGTTGAAAAGCAAAACAAGAGCTATTTTGAGATGGACCTCGTCATTTTGAGCCACGGTCAGATAAGGAGTTTAGCTACGTTAACGCCCCGTTGTAAAGATGGGTTCACACGAGACTAATTATTGCGCGCAATAGAAGATCGTGTCTACTTTCGGAAAGTCACGTGACCACAATTGGAGAATGGCAAATAATTGTCCCGTTGGGACAACCGTTGGCCATTGTTTCAACGGCGTTGTCTCAACTGTTCACAAGAGTACAATGCTTGGACAATAGTAGAAAGGTAACTATTGCGCGCAATAATTTGCCTCGTGTGAACCATCTTTAATGCCGGGTTTACACTCTACCAGTTAAAAGATGGCAAGCAGGCAGCGCATGCGTAGAAAGGCTGAAAAGTGCTGTTCGATCGATAATAAGTAATTGCCCTGATGGAACAACGTCCCAAAATAGCCCTCGTGTTGCTTTAAACGGAACGTTAATATAACTAAAACTAAAAAACTAACCCAAGTTGCTATATTTTCGTCTTACTGCACGTGCGTTTGTAAAATTTGGTAGTTTTTTTTTTTTTTTTTTTTTTTTTTTGGCGTTGAAATATTTATCACCTCTTATAGATTAATTCCGACATTTTTTTGCTCTTTATTCTTTCTGAGACGAGGCTGTGTGTGTGTTTCATTTTATTTGCCGTTTTTTTCTACAGTTTTCCACCTTCTTTTGCGTAAATATCCATCCTTTTAAGGCGATACTCAGTGAAAATAATAATAATAATTAGGGACGCCAACATGGCAATTTAGAACAAGTTTAGAATGCTTGAATCTGTCTCACGAAGTTGTGGCAAACACAAATCAGTCCCCTTCTACGCATACGTTGCCTACTTGCTGTCTTATAATTGGTTGAGTATAAACCCTTCATAAATATTGGCGTATCTTTCCCTAAGCTATCAACAAGAAACTATAAGAGCTACTCAGCTGCTAATAGTTAGGCAGTAAAACCTCATGGCAAGATTTCAAAATTTTTCCAATATAGACATCGACCACTTGAATTCACATAACACATCTTTGATGTTAAACTGTCTGTTCGATGGAACAAAATTTAATGGATTCTTAAATGTCTTTAATTTAATTTTGGCTGTCCTATTTATACAGAGAGACAAAACCGGGAGATTATCGAAGAATCTTTTTAGTAATAAAAATTGAAGAAAAGTTCAGTTCTCTTCATAGCAAATGCAAAGCCTTCTATCAGAAACTTTGATTGAGTTGGAATATTACTACTCCAGGCAACAATCTGAACAGCTACTTAAGTTTCTTAAAAAACTTAGTTAAAAAAATTGTTTGCTTTTTCGAGATGGATGAGAATTATCAATCTTAAAAACATCTATTTACCTTGCTTTCGGGAAGGGGCGGCCGTCTGAGAGGTGAGGCGGATGCTATGCACCCTGGCCCCGTGACTGAGGGGGGCCTCCATCATGATTAAGAATTAAAACAGTGTTCTGAACAATAATAATGTCGCTCATGCTAAAAATCTACCAGCTTGTTTCCATGTGGCTGGCTGAGCATCGACTGACGTCTTTATTAGACAAAGTACCAGTGATATCTATAAAAAGACGGGAAGAGTTCATTCATGAATAAGGAAATCCTACTTCGGGTATGTTAAGATGCCCGGCAGACAGAAGTCGAGGCAGGGTTCAAATGAACTTGTCTAGATACAGGCAAGCTGATGGTATAGACTTGTCTTGATATAGACAATTAGATATAATCAGCTATCTACTTTTGTCTATATCTAATGTAATATTTTGTCCAATCTTTTACATTGCCAGTTGCTAAATATAACAAATGTTGAACTCTCTTTCAATAAATTAAAATGAAATAAAGCATTATCGTCGGTTAAGCATACGGGTGTGATTCTTAAACTCTTTTGCTGTACTATCGAAAAAGAAATTGGAAAAATTTTAATTTCCCTTGAGTAATTAACAGTAAAAGCAAAATGAAGCATTACTAAATAAATATGCAAATGTTCGGGGTTTTTTTTAAATTAAAATTTACGACCCCAAATGGTTTTTTGCACCCGGGCCCCTTCAAAGAGAGGGCCTGCTCAGCTTTTGGGACAACATATAAGATATATGATGTAATGTGCTGCGATGAAACTTGGTGAAGTGCAAACTAATCTTTTGAATATCAAAAACTACCCAGCCAAGTCCACAACTGAACGTCACTTTAGTTATCGCCAAATTTGGCACCGTTTCAATCCTTTGCCAAAGATTTGACTGCTCTTACGTAATTAGCATTTAATCCTTTTTCATGGGTATTGATTCTATCGTCATATTAACACGAATAAAAATTTCTTTCAGGATAAAAAAAACATTCGTCCCCAATAGAATAAGTTTATTCAACTTCTTGCGATTGTATTATAATTGAAAATACGCCTATTAAATAAAATCGCCAGGGCTACTTTCGCCTTGATGAAAAAGCACATTTTGGCGGATTGGACACCGTTCTAGATTCTTTCAATAATAAAGACTTTCACAAGAAGCTTTAAATTTCATTGTGAACTAATTTTGATGTTAATGCATTTTATGATTTTTTAATAACATTTTTAATTTGAGTAATTTATTAAAGTAATTTACTATCAATAATAAAGACTTTCACAAGAAGCTTTAAATTTCGTTGTGAAATGATTTTGATGTTAATGTATTTAATGATTGTTTAATAATATTTTTTATTTGAGTAATTTATTATCAATAATAAGGACTTTCACAAGAAGCTTTAAATTTCATTGTGAACTTATTTTGATGTTAATTTATTTTATGATTTTTTAATAATATTTTAAAATTGAGAAATTTCTTAAAATTTTGTCAAATTGCAAGATATTTTTCCAGATGTTTTAACGATTGAAGTTTCTTCATGGACTTAGAAAAGATATGATGACCTTCGAGAAACTACAAGAAGTTTCTTAAGTTGAGGTGAAAAATACTTACTATTAAATGAATTACAGAAGGAAAAAATGTTGCATTATTTTTGCACAATTATTTTGTACAATATTACTGGCCTAGATAATATTGTGCTAAAATATTTTTTAGAATATTTTTGTTCTATTTATTTATAAATAAATACAAATAAATAAATGATAATTATTTTGCATCAGCTTAACATAAATTTATAAAATATATTTTTTAATTCCCAAACTTTTTTCCCATCTTTTTTTGGGGGGTAAGAATTTTTCATCAATGCTGAAGGAAAAATTTGGCTAAAAGAATTTATCCGATAAGAAGTTACTGTAGAAAGAAAGCTTCAGAATAACAATCCTTATTTGATAGAAGGGATTGATAATTCTTTATAGTCGAGACAACACTGCATATAAATATAAGCAAATTTAAATTAACCGATGCCAAGTGCTACGAAAACTGCTATTGTTACAAAAATTGATTATCTCTCATTTGTCTGAATATTCAAGAATAAAATGAATGATGAAATATTGTTTCGATTTATTACATAATTCATTAACTTTTATTCACAACTTCAAAAATGCAACTTTTTTTAAATCATTGAACATAGAAATAATATGAAGAAAGAAATTAGAAAAGTTTATTTACAAAATATAGCAAAAGACTATTTGAAAACTTCAACTTACTTGCAAATGACTTCTTTCTTTCCAATAAGTAAACTTAAAGATAGCATTTTCAGAAATGTTGGAAGACAAATCAAGTTAAAAAATAGATCCTAAAAGAAAAGGTTCTTAAAATAAGGAATAAAAGGAAAATTGCCAAATTGTTAGAATACATTCCGCCAAAATCAGAAATGACATCGATTTTTGTTGTCCACACAACGGGCATTCATCTTGTTTCATTGTGGAGGAGAGCACACATCATTTCAAGTCCATTATGGCTTCACACGAAGTCTGGGTATTTAAACTAAAGAATTGTCACGTATGTGTATTTGAATCCAAAGGTCACCGCATCACAAATAACACAAGAGAATCCTTAGAAAAAACTATTAATGAAGACTCAATATATTCTGAAAAAGGTTTCGTATCATGATCGTGTAGCTCACATAAAGCGTTTATGTTTTGAAAATGAGTAAAATAACAAGCCTCCAGAGTTCTGGAAACGGTTTACAGGATTGGTTGAATTTCGTTTGCAGACAGTATTTCCGTCACTATCGTCCGCATTTTCAAGCTGGTTAAATAAAGTTGTCGATGACGAAAAACTTACTTGATTGGTTCTTAAGGGTAGAAACGGAAAATTGTTGACGAAAAGTTTTCTTTTCTTTCTTTCTTCTTTTCCCGTTTTCTTTTCTTTCTTTCTCTATTTTTTTCTCGTTTTCTTTTCTTTCTTTCTTCTTTTCCTGTTTTCTTTCCCTTTTTCCTTTCTTTTTTCCCGTTTTCTTTTCTTTTCCTTTTCTTCTTTCTTGCGTTTTCTTTTCTTTTCCTTCTTTTCCCCCTGTTTTCTTTCCTTTTCTTCCTTTCTTTCTTTTCCTGTTTTCTTTTCTTTCTTTTTTCCCGTTTTCTTTTCTTTTCTTTCTTTCTCACTTTTTTCTCGTTTTCTTTTCTTTCTTTCTTTTTTTCCTGTTTTCTTTTCTTTTCTTTCCTTTTTTTCCTTGTCCAGAATTCGATAATCTGATGAAGTGCCTTTTTGAAAAGAGTCACTAAAATGTTTCAAAGTAAAGAAAAATCAAACTGCCATAATGGTAATAAGGATAATTCTTATTATCATCATAAATGTTAAATCTCTCCAATTCCCATTTTGCGTCTATATGAAATCATACTATTGTTATTCGTAATGATATGAACCTTACGTCTCTGTTCGAAATAATTATTTGTTTTTAAATTCCCTTTAATAATAAAATTATAATTTTTATATAAGAATTATTTCGGTATTTAGAGAGGTTTTTTTAATCGAAAACTTTGTCTAATTTATTTAATATGGTTTCCATTAAGCAAGGAAAGAAAATGAATTCATTCTAACCATCGACCATTAGTTTATGAAAAAAATTGAGTTAAATTATTTTTTGAATTGCTATTATTATTTTATCGTTTATATTTTTAATATGTGTATCACATACAGCAAAAAACTTCACTTTAAAAATTCCATGTAAAATTGTAAAATCATTCTTTCGAATAGGTTGAATACTTTACTCCGAATTAATAATAACGTGATCTCGTCTATCTCAAGAATGGTTAGATGAAACGGCATTGTCCACCCCTCCAGGATTTCTTTCTTTTCCACCAAAAACTGAACGATAAATTATTTTTATAATAAACATTTTTATGCAAAATGTACGCAAAAAGACGCATACATACAGTACTGCATATGATACTATATAAGTGCAAATGCATTGTGTACCACAGTGAGCCAGTCGTACGATTAGATGGCCACGCAAGTTGTGCGATCTTACTATGCCGCGTGCTTTCCAGAGATACTTAGTCATTCTTCACCATACTGATTTCAACGGATCGGATAATCGAGGAGGGCTCAGTATTTATTCTAGTTTTCATTTAATCCGATTATTTTTGTTAATAAATTTGCAATATTTGTATTGTAGCAGTTAAATAACTCTTATCTTCTCTTTTGGATACTAGATGGCGATGCCTGACAGGCTATCCCATAATGCAATGCGCATTGTAATGAGATGCGAGGCTGTACTGATAAGCTGTGTGCGTAAATGTCGTCTTTGTGTTTGTTCTGTGTGTGAATGTGGTTATTAAAGGAAATGTTCCCGAAAACATAAGTCCTGTTGCCTCCTGCACGGATCATAATAATATACATTCCACCACAGTATACAGTTTAACACGATGACTGCCAACTACGAGGTGACTCGTCGAATGCGTTCTTTTCTAGGACCAAAACGTCTATGTTATTAGACGACACCTTCTCTACTACAGTTAAAAAGGTAGCAAAGAAGGAGTCATCTCATTAGATGGATGGTCCTGATATCAGGCGAGGGTAGTGCCAGTGAACGTGCTAAAATTATTTTCTAAAATGCTGTATGCTAAATGCTATTATGCTAAAATTAGCTCAGAGGTAGCGTGTCTTCCTCGTGATCTGGGTGTCCTGGTTTAGGCATGGTTTTTTTATGTTCTATTTGTGAGTTGTGTGAATGCACCTCCCCCCCTGTAAAAAGGGTTTGTGCAAGTGAGTGTGAAGCATGAAGTAGCGAAGCCGTACTCTTCGCCCTAGTTGGCGCTACTGAAAAAACAAGAGACGTTCATCTTCGGCTTAAATCTCCGACAGTGTCAGTCAGCTGAACCCTGTGGATACTGCTACGTTCAGTGGTGGTAGGGTGGTCGGCTGTATACAAGAAGAAGTATCTGTCAGCTGGCTTGTAAAGTGCCATAAGTCACAACAACAACAAAATTATTTAGCACCTTCGTTTGAGAAAATTACTTTTTTTGAAAAATCCAATTTTAGAGAAAAATGATAATTGAGTGAATTTTTATTCCTTATTTTACTTGATTTTCATTGATAGATTGATTTATTTTTCAATAAATGCGAAACCTCGTCTCCGCACCGTTGTAGACCAACAACCACCTTGTCACCTTACACAAATGGCATTATTTGCTCTGTCAGAGCCTTCTCTTTCGCATTTCGTTGACCCTAGGTGGCGCTAAGGACGCTCATTTCGACTTAAATCACTAGCTATCGGTCAGCGGGCTTGTGAAGTGCCGTAAGTCATAACAACAACAAAATTATTTTGCACCTTCGTTTGAGAAAAATTGTTAACTACTTTTTCTTAATTCAATTTTAGTGGGGAAAAAATGATAACTGAATTATTTTTTTTTTACTTCACTTGATTTTCATTAATAGTGTTTATGTGATTTAATTATTTTTTAATAAATTACTTTTAGTTAATTATTTTATTTGCATCTTTTTATTCTTTGTATTTTCATTCATATGTATAAATGAATGCTGAACATAGATGGCGCAGTATGCCCCAACCCATAAGTATGCTTGAGATTTTTTTGTAAACAACCACATCTGGTGTTGGTGTGTAACTGGTGCAGGTAAGCACCCGCGCGCTCTCCGTTAGAGGCAAAAAGTATTATTTGTTCGCTCGCTGTTAGCGGCACTTTCTATATTTCAATACAGTAAAAGCTCCTTATTCGCGCTTCCTTCATTCGCGTTTTCACTATTCGCGGATCTAAAAAATGCGACCCAATTCCTATATTCGCGGCTAAAAATTTCATTATTCGCTGATCCAATAAGTACATACATAATCATAAAAGGATTCCAATAAGTATTCAACCCAATATCCTTTGTAAATGCCGTCAAATGGACTAATGAAAAAAGTAAAATAGATCGTATTACAACTTTGTCTAAAGTATGTTGTTAAATACAAACATAGCCGAAATCGCGAATGGAATAGGACTAGACGGGTTTGAACAGATAGAATGAAGTGACACTCAGGAATTGCTTGAGTCGCAAGATGAAGATCAGACTGAAACCGACTTGGAGGAAAATTTTCAATTCTCAGCCCATCGAAGAAGAGGCTTCCATAAGCACTGGAAACGTGACATTTCATTTGAAAAATCTTAGTGAAGGTTTAAGAATGGAAAATGAGCTTTGCGATTTCTTTGTGAACGTCTATGGAACGAAGTCTTATTTTTAAGAGGCAAATTGCTAGTGCGACTGCTGCGTATCAGTCTGAATGGAAGGAGCTTTTAAAAACTGCCAAGCAAGAGAAAATGACAAAATTCTTCAAATCATTGCCTAAGCGTTAAGATAATGAATCAAAATATTCAAAAACTTCAATTAAATTGATTTTTTATGTATTTTTTTTATTTTGTCACCTAGGAACGTATCCCCCATAATCCCATATAAATGACCATTCCGTATTCACGGTTTCTGTATTCGCGGCATATTTATGGAACATATACACCGCGAATAAAACGCTTTTACTGTACATATATTATGTGTTTCCTTGTATATCTGTGATCGTCGCCCATGTTTTGTATATATATATATATATATATATATATATATATATATTTGTGTGCGTGTAAAAATAAACAAGAAAAGGTAAAGAAGAATTTTTCCTTGCATTAAATACACACACTCAGGGCTACAAACACATAATCAGATAGATTGATTTATTTTTCAGTAAATGCGAAACATCGTCTGTGCCTCACTGAAGACCAAAAACCATCTTGCCACCTACACACAAATGGCATTAAAGTTGTGTGTCTTCGCTTTTGCATTTCGTTCGAAAAAGTGCAGCCAGGAATAGATCGGTTATCATCACTATAAGGAAAAGAGAGGAGGGCATGATCATCTATGCGATAGATGCTGCCAGCATCCAAACGAGGGACCACAACTTTAAACTTAGTCCAGCAGGGGATCTCTTTCCGCCCCCCCCCACCCACCTCTTCACAAACCCTGAGGACACTTCTTCGAATTCCCCAGGGCTCCAAATTGAATTTAATGTCAACAGAGTCCGTAGGATGGCGCGCCAACTGTTTACCGCGGAGGCTCACGGGAGAATACTAATTGCGGGATCTTCAAACTGCGAGTTTCTTTTTCACTCTAATCCCGAACTAAAAGTACAGACCCTCCCCCCCACCTCTTCAATCTCATCCCTTTTAGAGTTTTAAGGGGAGGGAACCGAGAAATGGGGGGGGGGTAGACGAGGGGTTCAAGTGAAAAGATGACTTTCCTGTGTTTATCGGCTTTTAGAAGAGTTTTAGTTTGTTATCTTTTTTTTTTCTTTTTTCTTTTTCCTCTTCGATATTTTTCTTTTTCACTCTCTCCGTGTTCTCTCTCTGACTGTGTGTATTAGGAATTCAATGGCCGGAGTAAAAAAGAATTTTTATAACTTTTTTTTCTTCTTTTGTTTGACCACTGCCGGTCGAGGGCGTTGTGCAATTGCAGGCCAACCCCCCCCCCTCTCTCTCTCTGCCCACTCGCTTATCGAATTCCCGGGAGACACAATTCATTTTCAAAATTCGTGTCTTGCACCCGCTTGGTCATTTCTTCCTCGCTAATTCTGGATGTTCCTTGTGACCTGTCCGGTGTGAAGAGAATTTCCCCAAAAACTGATTGAAGGAAATGACGAAATTAGATTTTTTTAAAGTCATTTCTACCTGAAAGCATTCTTATCTTCTTTCTCTCAACACTTTTCCTTCATTTACAGCAATCGAGACAACAAACCACATTCAAAATAAACAAATAATAAAGATATTTCTTCACTGGGCTTTTTCTACTTGGCTTTTAGTTTTTAGTTTAGCTTAGTTATATATTAAAGTCCCGTTGTAAAGCAACACTAGGGCTATTTTGGGACGGACCACGACATTTTGAACCACGGTCAGATGACGAGGAGGACACCTGAACTGGCACAACCCTTTCCACACCAGCGGGAGAACGTTTGGCTTGACAGATTTAACGTGCACCAGACCCCTTCACACGACGGTTCTTCGGTGGAATCGAGTCTCGAGCATGAAACCCTCCGAAACCGAGACCTTACCACCAAGCCACCGCGGCCCCTCTTTTTACTCTCTACTTGGCGTTAGTCTGCCAGAGAAATCTGTTGTCAGTTAGTCTGACAGAAGATGTTCCCAGAACATCCCTCCTATACCGTGTGAAGAGACTTTCCCCAAAACTTATTGAAAGAAATGACGAAATTAGATTTTTTTTTAAAGAAATTTCTACCTTAAAGCATTTTCATCTTCTTTATCTCAACACTTTTAACACACATTCTTCTCGCACATTTAACAACAGTCGAATTAGGTCTCGAGACAACAAACCACATTCAAAATAAACAAATAACAAAGATCTTTCTTCACTGGACCCTTTCTACTGGGTGTTAGTCTGACAGAGAAGTCTGTTGCCAGTTAGTAGGACAGGAGATGTCCTGGGAACATCTCCTTTGGCGAAAGTGTTGGCGGAATTGTGCCAATGTGTAGGTTGAATTCCGCCAAGGATCGAACCGAGATCTTCCGATTTGCAGCCGAGTTCGTACACGCAACCTTCCGGCTCCAGATCAGAAGGTTGCGTGTTCACATCAAGTCCGGGTCACCAGTTTAGCGATGGAGAATAACACACACTTCATCCATTAAGAAAGCAAATATTTAATTAATAATTCTTAAAGCACTTTCAATATTTGATGAAATAATATGAATACATATTGATGATTTACTAAACTCGAAGTTTCAACAGTAGCAAAATTAAATAGAAGAAAGATAACATTTGCCAAGTTCCATCAGCCAATTATTCTAAAATAATAGTAATCTTTCCTTGCTGTTGCCAAAGCCAAAAGTAGAACGTACTTGAGTTATAAGAACTCCTGTTGCCAACGCCACACACCCCTGTCCGGTGTGAGGAGACTGATTCCCAAAAACTGATTAAAGGAAATGATAAAATTAAATTTTTTAAGAACTTCCAGCCTGAGAGCATTTTCATCCTCTTTTTCTCAACAATTTCCCTTCACTGAACAAACATACGAGTCGACAAACCACAGGCAAAATAAACAAAAAATAAAGATATTTCGTTATTGTGGTACCCTTTCTTCTTAGAATTAGTCAGGTCATGTAACTGACCTCCGACCCGCCACGAAGGAACACGTATGAACCTCGTAAGACTTAATGACCGGACCACCGCTACAGCAACACTGGCGGGAACTGCTGTTGTGTCCTAAGGGCCATCACCGGAAACGGTACATCCCCTCCCCATAGGCCCCGGCATCGATGGGAAGACCAGCACCCTCACCTTTTATTGTGCCCACTGAGTTGGCGAGATCAACCGCCTACAAAACATACAGGAAGAATCTCATCCTTAGAGTTAGTCAGATTATGAAAAATAAGATTTAAATTAAGGAATATACACTGATGGAAAAAAAAAATCCCAACACCAAGAAAAAATTATTGAACAGTAATGAAATTTTAGGAATACATTTGTCTTGGTAACATTTAATTGATTAAAGTTTCAAGATCACAGGTAGAGCCATTGGCGAGAAGAACCATTTCAAATGTGAAATGTTGGTACATTAGTAACCGGTGTAACCGCCAGAATTTTGAATGCAAGCATGCAAACGTGCATGCATTGTGTCGTACAGGTGTCGGATATCAGTTTGTGGGATGGAGTTCTATGCCTGTTGCAGTTGGGCGGTCAATGCAGGGACGGTTAATGCTGGTTGTGGATGACGCTGGAGTTGTCGTCCGATGATGTCCCATACGTGCTGGATTGGAGAAAAGATCTGGTGATCTAGCAGGCCAAGGCAACATGTCGACACTCTGTAGAGCATGTTGGGTTACAACAGCGGTATGAGGGCGAGCGTAATCCTGTTAAAAAACACCCCCCTGAATGCTGTTCATGAATGGCAACACAACAGGTTGTATCACTAGACTGACGTACAAATTTGCAGTCAGAGTGCGTGGGATAACCACGAGAGTGCTCCTGCTGTCATACGAAATTGCTCCCCAAACCATAACTCCAGGAGTAGGCCCTGTGTGTCTAGGCCGCAGACAGATCACTAGCAGGCGTTCACCTGGCCTCCTTCTAACCAACAAACGGCTATCACTGAGACCAAGGCAGAACCGGCTTTCATCAGAAAACACAACAGATCTCCACTCCGTCCTCCAACGAGCTCTAGCTTGACATCACTCACGTCGCAAACGGCAGTGGTTTGGAGTCAGTGGAATTCACTGTACAGGGCGTCTGGCTTGGAGCTGTCCTTGAAGTAACCGATTTGTAACAGTTCGTTGTGTCACTGTGGTGCCAACTGCAGCTCGAATTTCAGCTGCAGACGCAGTACGATTAGCCACAGCCATACGCCGTATACAACGGTCTTCCCTCTCAGTAGTACCACGTGGCCGCCCGGAATCTGGTCTTCTTGAGGCAGTACCTTCCCTTGACCACTGCCGCCAATACTCATGCACAGTGGATACATTCCTGCCAAGTCTTACAGCAATATCGTGGAAAGAAAACCCACCTTCTCGTAGCCCTACAACACGACCTTGTTCAAACTCAGTGAGCTGTTGATAATGGCTTCTTCGTCTTCTCAGAGGCATCCTTGACTAACATTAACCCCTTACCTTCAAATCTCAACTGTAAATAACGATCACGAACCTTACAGCGCTTATTTAAAGCAAACCTCATTTGCATGTTCATAGTGTCGCTACTAGCGCCACACTTACGCGCGTAGCTCGAAATTTGAATCGACGTCATCTTTCAGATGTATAAAGACGCCTACCAAATTTCGTTTATCTAGCACAGCTCCTTCCTAGTGTTCGGATTTTTTTTTCCATCAGTCTATAAATACTAGCTGGTACCCGGCGCGTTGTTGCCGCAGAAAAAAAATAATATTAAGTGTAATGAATCAATAATTTGGCAATGTTGTTTTATGAACTGTACGAGAGTACATAAAATACGAACAAACAAATATTCATTTTTATGTATTAGATTTGTATATTCTTTTAGAATTGTAAAACTTGGTGTTCTTTCAGAATGGTATTGAAAGAAACTATTTATGGTATCTCGCGATTCCTTTAATATTCGTTCGGAATTCTTTAGTTTAGTTTCAGAAAATGGGATTAAAATATTTTCTTTTTAAATTGATTAAACATAGAAAATATATTTATACATAAAATCGTTAATGTAGTTGAAAAGATAATTTTTGTAAATTAACATGGTACGAAATTATTTGTTGACAACATTTTTGGTAGTTACTTCGAAAAACGCTAACATTTAATTAAAAGTAAAAAATCCTCGGATTGGTCTCCGGAACACTTTCTGTCATCATCTGTAATGAAGTTATCTCCGAGAATGACTTGCATGACATTTGTGTACTATAACTACAAAATATTAACCTTTTAAATTGGATTTACCATTTCTACTGAATCTTTTGTGTCTCCTCGGCGAGTTATTTGGAAATATAATCCTTGGTAAACAGATGCGGTTGTGATTCGAAATTTTTAAATTTAATCTTAGGTCATTGTACTCTCCCTCTAACCAGGTGTAAGCAATAAGCTGACCCAGTTTCACTCAATCGGATGAACGGTTTAGGAAGGCACAAGAGACATACAGACAAACCTTCATTTGTATTAATATATATTTTGCAATGTCTTTTAATTACAATTCCTTTCGACAGACCTGATTTCAAAAACGGTTTTCCCAAATCTCCTATTTGCATTTTATGACGGTATCAATATGTACTTTTTGTTCGTCGCCTGTGCAAATATAAGCATTATTAAATCAACACGAGACCAAAGATAATCGCGTTTAATAAAACGAGGGCAGCACATCTTCTCCCTAAGTGAAAGAAAGTTTTTTCTTCTCCCCTCCGCCAGCAAATGATCGGGAGGTCGGCCGTGGAATTGTCACCCTAAGTGCTGACTGGGAAGTGATGAAATTGCTTTCTCGCTTGCAAACCCAGTGATTAACTTAATGCCTGCCGCCGCCACCCCTATCCGCACAGAAAGGGGGCCCGCTAATGCATCCGTGATTAGGGATGGACACTGCCTGGTTAAATGAGAAGGACCACTCTTAATTTAGATTGTTTCGGCCCTTTTCTTTCTCCTGCACTCCCCTTGTTGTTGCTCTCCCCCCCCATCGCCTGTGCAGATGTAGATATCATCGGTGGGAGCTGCAGATTTGATTACGCGGCCTCCTTCGTGTCTTCTCGGAGGGGGGGAGGGGAGGGGACTTCTGACCGGAAGTGACCACGGCACAGTAGTATATTTTATAATTAATCGGGAAATACTTTCCTTAAGGATTTAGAAAACAATGCAGTGTCAGTATAATCCTTTGGAAGAAGATGATGATACTGACTGACCGTCACGAGAAAAACCCTAGTAAAGTAAGGATCAGTCGGCTTAAAAACGGGCTGTTCTATTATTACATTTTGAGGGTGAAGGAAAGGGCTGTATCTCTTTTGGCGCCTAAAAGAACCAGTTAGATTTCTCATTATCATTTGAGGAATCATCGGGTTAGAAGTATCATTTTGCCTTGCACAGTGTTCATTTGATTGATCAACTAAATTATATCAGGACTTTTGAGTAAATTAATTTCACTTATCTATTCAATTTGTAATCAATATCAGCTAAATAACCCTAAGTAATGTTTCCAAATTCTTTGGAAATATTTATTCTTCAATCATTTGTGGACATTACGTTATATGTAATATATCTATCTGTAAGAAGTGCTACGGAGAACTGGGTAACCAATTTTAAGGTGTATAAGTTATTACAAAGATTCCGATAAATACATCGTTAGTTCTTAAACAATATGAAAGCAAAAAATTTCTTTAATTTTACCTATTTATTGATTTATTTATATCTTAATTCTTTTGCTGAATTTCGTGTTTTTACTTTTTATTTATATCAATCAGCAACAAATTTATTATGAATTAACCTGTTACAAATTAACTAATTTTTTTTCTGGTCCTAAGTTTATTGTTTGAAACTATCGTTTTCACATTACTCAAAATTCAAATTCTAGTGCAAAACAGAGGGGGGTGGGATTTGGAAATGGAAGGAAATGGAAGAGTCGAAATGGAAAAGCCAAAAGCATCCATTTTGAAAATTTTCCAGTTTTAAAAGAGGCGCTAATATTTTTCGATTTAAAATTATTTAATTCAAATAATTTCTAATCTTTTGGATAAGGTTTTTTACAAAAATGTTCGTAAAATTCTGTGTTTCGTGATTTTTTCATAGACAAACCCCCTCCCCATTATACTCACATGCACTAAATTTAAATCGAAAAGTATATAAACATTTGTTTCGAAGTCTTTCATACCAGTCCTTGCAAAAGAGCCTTTTTTTCCACTGTTACGATATTTGAAAACAACGTTTTATGAAGAGGTTCAATATCCACAAATAATAATAAAACTTTTCTTTTATTGTATGAAAAATTTCACGAATGAGGGTGTGTTTTTCAATGGCACTACTCTTATGTTGTCAACTTTCATTCATCTGTATAGAAACGCCCCTTCTAAGAATCTTTTTAATACTTCTTGCTCTTACTGGGTCTGTTGATATCCAGGTCAGTAATTACGAGGACTTTGGTCACATCTTGTTGTTCATAAGTAGAAAATAAACGGACTTTTTAAAAAAGGGAAAACAACTCCAACAAAAAAATGTGTTGTATCATTTCTGTATCATCTTCATCTCTTCACCAAAATATAGATAGTTGCTATATATTAGAACAAGCGTCAGTAACCTATTGAAATGGAAGAGTCAAAAGCAACCATTTACAAAACTTTGCAGTTTTCAAAGAGCCACTACAAATTTTCGATTTAACATTATAGCATTTGCTTATATGTATTTGATCTTTGATTTACAATAAACGGCTTTAAATACAGAATAATCTTTGTTCATATAAAAACACAAATATAGAAACTTACATCCATGGGGGACATTGGCCTCGCATGCCTTTTGAAAGTTTGATTCAAGCCGGTTTATAGCTTGTGGTTTAAAGTTTCAAACACGACTCTAGATTTTTACTTATTAGTTGACTCCTTTTAATTGTATTCATGCAAGAGAACGCTTGCTCACACGAGTATATCGACCCAAAGATAATCAGCACTTCTATATGCCTACGTCTTCACCTCTCTATAGCATTTTGGATGTCTATTCCCTGCGTCGAATGTGAGAACCTAAACTAGCGGAATTTCTTCTAGAGCTGTCCACTTGTGCTGCGCGATGAGCGTGCTTTTCTGGACCTCCAACTCTTCCAACTTGCTCTTGAGTTCTGACAACTTGCCACTCCACAAGTCTTTGGTTTTCCAAATCAAATAGCGACTGCTTGGGTGAGACAGATATGAAATGCTTCTGGCTGAAACATAGACATGGGTACGGAGTTTTATCTTTAAGAACAAAACAATAGTTTTAATTTATCTCATTACGGGCATGTTAATTTGCAATCAACGAATATGTTAATAGAAGCTGTTGAGATATAATTTTTTAGGTACTTAAATCACAAATTGACAAAGAGAAAAAATATTTTCAGGCACTTAAAAAAATATATTTTTTTGTTTTTTAAGGGCTTTGATAATAAATCATTAATTTTTAGTATGGAACTGGGGAGCCGCAGGTTGCTGACCCCTGTAATATACCCCACTTTCCCACAAAATAAATCTAATCAATCTAAATATTTCAAGAAGAAGAAAACAATTTCATCATAAAGGCTCAATGCGTTTTCATGCCAAAAGTATCCAAAATTCTAATTCAAAAGAACAGTAATTTTGTTTAGGTGGTCTGTTGCATGTTAAAGCTGTCAGACCAAACCTTCTCTTCCTGGTGAAACGTTCCTCTCCGTATAGGTCGCACTCATAGGCATCTCATTTTGGGTGAAAAGACACCGGTGTGTCCTACCAGCCTTGTTGATTTTAGTACCAAACACATTTTGATTGTCCTTATTTAACCCTGAACGTATATATTATTTTCATACATCATCAGCAACTTTGCAGGGTGGGTGAAACCCAAATATTTTCAATTGTTTTTAAAAACCACTCATTTTTATACTTGCATTTAACACTTTTTACCTCTTGTTTAGTGCGTTGTTTCACTGTCTTACATCGTCATTGAACAACACCTTTGTCATTTCACTTTTGAAGTTTCATATTTCATGCAGTTTTATGCTGATATCATAAATTTTATATTCAATTGTCTTTAACATTCTGCTTTCATTTTACCATTTGCTTGGCGCAGGATAACCAGATAGGGTTCTTGAATTAGGGTTCTGAACCGCCATAACAGTCAAACAAAAAACATAGTGTGGAGAGGGGGGGGAGCCAACTCAGGTGTCGTTTTCGTCATCTGGCTGTGGCACAAAATGATGAGGTCCGTCTCAAAATAACTCTAGTGTTGCTTTATAACGATAACCAGATTATATATCTAAACCTAAACCCAAATCTTTCGTATAAACTCCGAGACAATCGAGATTTACATGATTTAAAACTTCATATATGTGACAACTATCCTAATTTGGATTTGACTGCAATTCTTCTCAATATTCATGTAAAAGGCGAGCTACCGGTGAAGGTTTCTCTTTTCAAGTATCCGTTTCAACCTACACAAGCTTAGATTTCCAGTTAATTTATCGATAAAATGGATGAATAATACAAACTCTAACGTGCTAGTAATAAATTCAAAAAACAAAATCCTCAATTACAGAGTTGTAGTAATTACAAATTGTCTACTCAGAACATTCTTGAACTGGCTTTAGGACTTTTCCATTGCACTAGCATATAATATGTGTAATGCACTCTCAGAAAACCGAAATAAAAAGTAATTCCACTTTTCGCCAACAGATGGCAGTATACCGTCATCATTTTGGTTAAAATTAAAATTTGATAATTCGTACAGATTGACAATTCATACTCATCTGTGAGTTCAAACAAAAGAGAAACAAAGAGATATAATGTCATGTGATAATATCTTGTCAACAAGCAATAAAATATAATACATAACGCTTTTAAGCGTCCCAAAAGATAAAACAGGATGCGTAAATCTTCTTACCAATTGAATTCCATATGAATTCTCATGCCAATGGAATTCATTTACTATTACACAACGTAAAGTTTCTTGAGTAATTGAGAGCATGTGTTTCTCAAGATGCAGAATGACCCCTCCCCATCTTAAGCATAGCCCAAAATCAGATTCTATGAGACAGGCGATTATAATTGTCCTATATTTCGAAAATAACGATATTTTTTAGAATTCTATTATTTCTTTGATTCTGTTTTCTTTTCATTTAAAAGTACTTCCGAATGAATAGATTCATGAACAACATTTGATTTTAAATACATCAAACACTAAAATAATAAATAGAATCGTTTGAAATAACAGGCCGAAACCTAACCTCAACTCTGTTGTTGGAAAAAAACTATAGTCTTATTCATCTTTGGCGGGATTTGTCGCCAGCTTTTTGATTGGAAAGCTAGTTTTTGATGAATAAAAAATTAGCCACTCATTTCACCGAAATAAAAGTAACCTATGTTCTATTCCTGACTGTAATCGAAATCTATCGACATAAATCGAAATCTCTCTTTGTGCTAAATGTCATCCAATTCTATTCAACCGTTTTGGCGTGATGGAGTAACATCCAAACTTTCACATTTATAATATTAGTAGAGATATATGTATGCTAGCCGAGTATCAGTATCATCCTGCAATAGCTTTCTGAATCTTGCATAGAATGTAGCGCAGTATATAACGCATAAAATTTCTTACTGTGAAAATCAACTTACATTTGCAATAACTGACAAATATGCATTTACCTATGGTAATAGACTTCTTGAATCTACCTGAGCGTGGAAAAAATTTTCAATGTTTCAATTGGCCAATTTTTTTTCACCTTCTGCCAAGAAGAATGTCAAAACGTCCTATGCCTCAAATAGTTTAATCAATCTTGAGAATGTCGCAAATAGACATTGGTCCATATATAACATTTCTCTGCCTCCAAAATTCTCGAAGAGCTGAGGCTGCACTGTTATAATTTTCATAAAATAACTAAACGAGAAGAGCATTTTCTTTCAAATGTAACATTTTTTTTGAAAGCTTAGCGTTTCTATGATTTTCAGTTACAAAAATTTTGTCCAAATCAAACGAATCACAAACAGGGTGTTTAAACTTTTCATTGCCACTTCTTAGTTAATTTTAATAAATAGTTTATTTTGGTGACTTTAGAATAATTTAAAACAACTGAAACTAAACTTAAAATTAAATACTTAAACTTGATGTTTGCTTCAGAAATAAAAACAATTTAGAAAAATCGTCTTAGTTATTGAAGCAACGTCTCCTACTGGCAAAAAAAAAAAAAAAAAAAAAAATTAATTTTCACAGAGCACATTCCTTGAAGTATGTTCTAGTAAAATTATATTTCACTGGGAATAAAAGAATGGGTTCTAGAACTTTTTGAAAAGACGAATTTTAATTATAATAAAGAGAAAGATAACATAATAAACATTGAAGGAAAACAACTCTTAAAAACTAGATGACTAATATATAATGCAGAGGATAATTACTTTAGCTTATAACTTCTTTCAATACGCAACTAAATCGATTCCCATGATTTGAAACATTTAAAACAGTTTATCTCATTCGTCGTAAATATTTACACTTATAAAATTTAAAATTTCCAAATTCAAATTCAACTTGTGTCAAGTAATCTGAAGATATGAAAAAATCTGTACTAAGGGTTATTTTAAATGATTGACATTGTTTCAAATCAGTCTTAGAATCGCAATTGATGAATTATTTATGAATATCATCTAAACGAAGGTTCTTCAAATATCCTAAGTCTAAGATTCAGGAAATCATGACAGATTCAAAAAAAAGTTGAAAGTGTTCAAGAAACGTCTATCCAATCTTGGTGCAACAAAAAATTTCAAATTCATTGCTAGATTTAAGTCTGAAAATATTAAAACAAGTATTTCGTTGAATGAGCAGTATTTGTAGGGGCGGGGGGGGGGAAATTTCATGCGACAAATGTTAAAAAAATATGTGTTTAATTTAATTTCAAAAATAAATTAAACATATATTTTTATAAGCTTGCTATAAAAAGTTTACAGAGTAAGCTTATAAAAAATATATGTAGAACTGATATTTCCGTGTAAGTCATTTACGAATTTCTCAAGCTTCATTTCTTGTAAATCGTAGATGCACGATATAAACGACCGAGCCTTCTTCTGACACGAAAGCGCCATCTATCGTCCGGGAGTGTCAATGGAAGTGCGAAGACGATAACTCGGCGTTTATGATGTGGAAAGTGAGAAGGTGCGTTCGAAGCCGTAAAAGCTGCTCATGTAAGGAAAAAAATCGTGCTGAACAATTTCGCCCCATCGTATTGTCCAGGAAATTACCCGCAATAAAAATGCCTCGACCCCACTCCCTCTCCCCCCCCCTTCTTATTTTATTTTTATTCACTTTTCATTGAGCTCGTTTGAAGCGAAAGCGATACGCCTTTTTTTTATGTATATATAATTAGCCTTTTCTGATGACATCTCTGTAATCAAAATGGGCAATTTTTACTTTCACAAATACAATGTGATCAATGATAAATTAACATATATCGTCAGAAAATTGCACTCAATGATCTGCATATTTGATGACTTTCCTCGTTTCCTATTTTCCTAAGCCCCCACTCCCAAAAAAAATCATGAAAAACAACAAAGTTTTATTTGTTTATATGCAACTGCCTATTTGTTGTTGTTGTCTAATGCCACTTGGTCATACCAAGCCCGAATGAGCAAAGGTCTTTCGAATGAAGGCAGAGGTGTGCGCCTTTCGTTGTGAATGAGCACCGTTCAGGTGAAAGGACGACTTTGCTCGAACACACACGATACAACCCCTTTTGAGGGGGCGGTCGAACTCATGCATCCATCAGCAAGTCAGAATTGAGATTCGAATAAGAGACCGACTCATCCCTGATTCAGTACCGCCAGAAATATTGTTTTGTTATAGGAACTTGGAGGACTTTGCAGTCACGACCTATTGAACGTGTCCCAACTGCCATGAGCTAACACGGCGGTCTTTGGCCGCGACGAGGACAGAACGAGACGGACGCTCAAATAACCAGGCTACCGCGGCCCTACTCCCTACTTTAACTCACAAATCAAGAGAGCTAAATGATAAAATTCGCTATGCTTCCCTTTCAACAATGCATGCAGATTGGGTTTTAGTCAATGCTTGGAAAAGTCTATACGTCCAAATGAACACAATCGTAGGGCCGTGATAGCCTGGTTGTTACAGCGTAGGTCTCGTAACCGAAAGGTAGCGATTTCTATCCTCGTCTCGGCCGAAGACGCCGTGTTGCCTCATGGCAGTGGGGGCACTGCAAAATCCTCTAAGTTCTCCTAACCTCTGGGGATACTGAATCAGGGATGAGTCGGTCTCTGATGTGGATCTCAATTCTGACTTGCGGATGGATGAATGAGTTCAACCGCTCCCTCAAAAGGGGTTGTACCGGGTGTGCTCGAGCAAAGTCGTCCTTTCACCTGAACGATGCTCATTCACAACGAAAGGCGTACACCTCTGCCTTCATTCGAAAGAGCTCCGCTAATTCTAGTTTGGTATGACCAAGTGGCATTAGACCCACCACACAATCGTTCAAAAATGCATCTAGTCATGTGGATGAAATCTGACATACATTTTTATCATCACACCTACGTCAAATTCCAGACTAAATCTATCAAACATCCATCTGTATATTCGTGAGTATTTAATCTTCATAGTTGGAAACTTCAACAACATATAGAAATAACATGATTTGGATACCAAAAATTACAGATTTCTATGAAACTTGCATAATATGAGCATTCGAAGTCGGCTCTTTATTCTCTGCATTATATTTTGAAGCACAAAATGTCTTATATTATGAGAATATGTAAGAAAATCAATTGAAAAAGCATTCCAATGAGATTTCAGCGTTGCCACTGCCACTGAATTCCATAGATTAGAATATATTGGAAATCATATACCGCTTATTTCGACTCAGGGTAGTGTTTTAATGAGGATAAATAAAGTTCGAGGTGCGTAGCCCCCGCATTACACAGTATTTCATTACAGTATAACATTCGCCAATTTTCAGGTTCAATAAATTCCATCCAGAAAAGAAAATTACCAAACCCCCATAATGGTCTCTCTCTCCCCCCGAAAAAAAAAACTGCACAAATTACAATTTCTCATGTAATTATGTTCTTCTAATGTTTAATTACCAATTTCTCTACACAGTGATTATTTATTTGCATAATTTTGCTGGAATATTATTTGCGGATATTGAGGTCATCATAATCAGAGATTTGAAGGCATGAAAATCAGCCACTTTAAGTCAGTCTGAACAAAATTTCTGCAAGAATCGCACTAAGGTATCAGCACCCAGTCACTGTTAGAACTAAGAGAAATATGAGATACAATCTCATACTTTCCTATTTGGTGTAGTGCGGATTGGTTTAGTTATATTAACGTCCCATTTTTTGAAGCAACACTAGGGCTATTTCAGGACGCACCTCGTCATTTTGAACCACGGTCAGATGACGAGGAGGACACTTGAGATGGCACTGCACCCTCTCGGAATTTTTATTTTTTCGGGTATTCGGAAGCCTCCTGTCACGGCACACTCACCTGAGACGTTGTGCAGAAATTGAGCATGAAAATAGAGGTAAAACCTGTGCGAGGACACACTTTATTTTCCTAAAACTGCTTGATTTGGAAAAAGAGAGAATTAATAGTGAAGGGAAGAAGAAATAGAAAGAAGCCAAGAAACGGATAAAATCGCAAAACTCATCGATAGTCATATCGATGAGTTTCTGCGGTCAAGAAAACAACTCGTTCACTTCATTTGTCCAAACAAATTCCTTTTGATTCGAATTCCATCAAAATTTCAGAAAGGGGAGAGATAAATCCATCTTGTTATCCAAAAAAAGACTGTCACTTCTGTCCCTTTTCCATCCACCTTTTTTTTTTTACCAAAATGTTTTTCGTGTCCCTCACATCTCTCTTTTTATATTAATCGGGATTTTTGCCTTGCGATAAATTTCTCACTTTTAAAATGTAGATTTTAGGGAATATGCCTTTTATCCATGAGAAGCAGATGTTTTGTGCTATCTATCTCCTGTTTGGCGCCAGTATAGCTAAACGCGCATCTTGCTTCTAAAAATCCAAAATCAAATAACACCTTTTGTACGCTATCAACCACAACCAGTCATTTATCCACCTGTACATTTGGATTACGCTTGGGAAAATATGTGCGAAAGGCTCACATCTGTTAAATTGGTATTAATGTATATAAATTTACGAGCCTTTCGTCCTGGTATAGGGGTAGCACGTCTTCTCCTCGATCTGGGGGGGTTATGGGTTTGAGTCTCGGTTTGGGCGTGGGTATTGTTTCTCAGTTCTATCTGTGGGATGTGTGAATGGACCCTCCTGTAAAAAGGGGTTATGCAAAGCAAGAAGAGGTTATATAGAATTTTTAAATCACAGGCATGGGCCTTTGGTTGGTTTTGTGGTGTTCTTGCACCCAAGAGCCACTTTACAAACACACCTTCATGTGAGGTGGAAGCGAACTAGACAAATCATTTCAGTCAAATCTCTTCCCTTTTCAAGAGAAAATCTTGTTGTTGTTAATTCAGCCTTAAATTGTGTCACAAATTACCACCAATTTAGTATTATTCTTATAAATTAGTAATTTTGTTGATGATTTTTTTTTTCATTTCCTTTCTTAAAAAATTCGATAGCAAGTTTTAATTGAACAACTGTTAAATTGGTATTAATGCTTATAAATTTTCGGGTCGACAGCCTGGCATAGGGGTAGCGCGTCTTCCCCGTGATCTGAGCGGGCCTGGTTGTTCCTCCTCTGTTCTATCTGTGAGACATGTGAATGGACCCTCCTATTAAAAGGGGCTGTGCAAGCGAATGAGTGATCCGTGAGTGGCAAAGTCGTACTCTTGGCCCTAGTTGGCGCTTCTAAAGAAACAAGAGATACGCCCAATCGGATTAAATCAGTCTTCTTTGCAGCGGGCTCGTGCAGGGCCGGCGAGTGCCCAGACCGTGATTAAGAATGAAAACAATGTTCTGAACAATGATAATGTGACACATACTGAAAGCCTACAAGCTTGTTTCCATATAGCTGAGTGAGCATAGACTGGCACCTTTCTTAAGCAAAGATTGCAGTGATATCTGTAAAAAGGTGTGTGTGAATGTGGTTATTGAAGAAATGTTCCCGAAAACATATGTTCTGTTGGCTCCTGCACAGATCGTAATAATCTACATTCCACCACAATTTAATATTAAATTATGTAACTTATCACTGGGCACTAAAAATATTAAAATAATATTTGTCGCTGAGAACAAAAATGCATCAGAATGCATCAAAAATGAAAACAATGTTCTGAACAATGATAATGTGACACATACTGAAAGCCTACAAGCTTGTTTCCATATAGCTGAGTGAGCATAGACTGGCACCACAGATCGTAATAATCTACATTCCACCACAATTTAATATTAAATTATGTAACTTATGCACTAAAAATATTAGAATGATATTTGTCACTGAGAACAAAAAAGCATCAGAACGCGCACATAAAGAAGTCAGCTGAAAAATCAGTTCCAAGATTCCATCTTCTTAGATATGAAATAAGTAAAATGAAATTTTTAAAAATATAAAAAGAAAACCAATAAATTATTTAAGCAAAATTAATAAACACGAGATACTCTTATTCAAATCCATTATCAGCTGTATTAAATACAGTTGATAATGAATTTTAAGTGATGATCTTCTTTAAGCACTAGCTGTAATTCTCTTAAGAATATAATGGGTCGCGGTGGCCCGGTGGTAAGGTCTCGGCTTCGGAACTGGAGGGTTACAGGTTCGGGACTCGATTCAAGCGAAGACCGTTGTGTAAGGGGGCCTCTTGCAAGTTAAATCTGTCAGGCCAAGCGTTCTCCCACAGGTGTGGAGAAGGAGGTGCCAGTTCAGGTGTCGTCCTCGTCGTCTGACCGCGGCTCAAAATGACGACAGTAGTCCAAAATAGTCTGATAGTCCCAAAATAGCCCTAGTTTTCCTTAAAAAGGGGTCGTTAATATAACTAAACTAAACTTAAGAAAATAGTAAACGCAAGATGTGATTATTAAAAATTTATGGAAGATGAAATTTTCATCTGGAGAATATTATTTTTCAAATTATTTGGGGATATTTTTTTAAAGTTTGATCTATGTGTTTCCGTCTTAGTTCATAATACGGTCTAACCAGCCAAAAATAGTGGTTAAAAGCATTGTGAATGAATGTGCCAGAGAAAAAAAAATAAAATAAAAATGTTGATTCAATTTACTATTTTTGAAAACCTGACACATATCCATGTGCATGACTTCCAAAGTCTTCCCAAATCTTATTCGGTACTTTCCTTAAAAGTGGCAAGTTGGATGGTTTTAGGAGAAGTCAGGGGCAGCTAGTTATGACATTAAATTTCGATTCGCTCATCTGTATAAATAAAAATGTATGTTTGTCTGTATGTCTCTTATGCCTCCCTAAACCGTTCATCCGATGGCTATGAAACTCAGCTTATTGTTTACACCTACGGGATGGTTATAGGGATAGTACACTCATCTAAAATAAAATAAAATAAATCGAATCTCGACCGCATCTATTAATCAAGGATTCACCTCCAAATAGCTCGCACAGGAGACAGTAGATTCTGTGGAAATGCTAAATCCAAGTGAAAGGTTCATATTTTGTAGCTATAGCACACAAACGTCACGCAAGTCATTATCAGAGGTAACTTTATTCCAGATTATGAGAGAAAGTTTGAGGGAAACCTACGCTGGGGTTTTTAAATTTTTATTACATTTTAGAGTTTTTCGCAAATATTGTAGTACAAATAATTTTCCAGCATCTCAATTTTCAAAAATTATCGTTTCAAATATTTTTTTATATAAATATATAAAAAAATATATCTTATGGTATAAATATATTTTTTTATGTTTAATCAAGTTTCATTCCAAACGAATATTAAACGAATCACGAGATACCATAAACAGTTTTTTCTCACCAATCTGAAAAAAAAAAAAGTTTTACAATTCTTAAATAATACACAAATCTGTTGTATAAAAAGGAATATTTGTTTGTTCGTGTTTTATATGCAGTCGTACCGTTCATCCTGTTTCGATAAAACATTGCCAAATGATTGATAGATTGCACTTAATGTTATTTTTCGGCTGCAGCAACGCGCCGGGTACCAGCTAGTTTTTAAATAAAAATTCTTTTTAAAATCGTGAATTTCAAACAAAAGGCTTCAATACTAAAATGTTATATTTCAAAGCAAAAGCCTGAATTATCAGAACAGAAGGTTCTCGACGGACTTGAAAACGAATATTGTTCCAGAAAATATAAAATTCAAATAAAAGATAAATTTGTACATCAATTATCGATAAGTTTCGAAGAATACTTCAAGGTTTACTTAAGGTATCCGACTACGTTTAAAGGAAAAATTTTAAAAAATTGGATTTTTTAAAAACTATTTAAAATTATGGTTTTCAGCTATATTGTCAATTATAATACAAAATACTATAAAATTTATTGAAAATATAATATATTTTAAGAAATAGGAAAATTTATAGCAAGTTATAGTGAAATTGAACCAAAACGGTTAACATTCTACACAAAATCAGAAATTCTATTTTTCTTTGTACGCAAGTTATAGAATATAACCACGAATGAAATGAGCCAAAATCCAAGAAAAATGTTGAAATGTAAAGAAATTATGGGTAAAAATATACGGATATATGCCTTTTTCCATAAACAAGTTAATTTTTCTAAAAACACTTAAAAGTGAAAAAGTATTTCACCAACGATAAAAATTTTGGTTCACTTCATTGCCTGTATTATTTAAAACACCAAGCTGAAATTTCTACCTAAATACCTCTATTAGTTTTTCATATATCATTTTAGCGGTGCTGAATTTTTATGAACATTAAAGTGTTGAGAAAAACTGAAATTAAAAAAAAAATTTAGCTGAAAAAAAATGTGTCCCTGGATGAAAGGTCAGACCTTCCATCTCTTAGAAAAGATAAACTGTCTTGAAAAGAGAAATTTCTGAACTACAAGAAATAACAATTAAAAAAATTCGCCAATGTGGTCGATAACCAGTGTTTTAAACATAGTCGGATACCTTAACCCATATCATTTCAACAACATGAATTACTTCACAAATGAGAACACACCGATGAACTTTAAAGCGAATATTGGCCCAGAAAATATCAAATGCAGATAAAAGCCCTGAAGACTTAAAAATGACAACCTCAAAAATCTGAGGAATTCCCTGGCCTGCAATCTCTAAATGCTTTTGCGCCCCCTGTTGGCAGGAAATCTTTCGCCGGAATCTCTGAGATATGACCTGTGAGGTCGTTAAATCCACGCCATGTTAGCTTTACGACTTTTCCGCTGCTCACACGCCCGAATTTTTGGAACCTTCATTTCGGCTTTTATTTCATTTTCCGGCCACACGTCATTGTTTTATTGTGGCCCGGCAGAATGGAAACAACTAAACGCGGTGGAATGAGCCAGTTCGAATCCAGAGCGCCGAGAAGTAATTACTTTTCAGTTTCCAACTTTGGGAAGATTTATAAAGTTTTTCTTTTCTTTTCTTTTTTAAGGCGCATTTGGCAACAAAAAAGACCCAGAAGGTGTTTGAGGAATATCGACGAGAGAAATTGGCACTTAGAAAATTATTCTGCATCTTGTTGTTTTGGATTTTTTACCAACTCTGTGGCACTTATCTGGTTCGCCGAGGACATTGGTTATATTTAATCAAATTCAGTCAAATCGTTTAGATATGTTTCATTGTACAGGAATGCATAAATCTGTCGGAAATCAAGTTGTTATTTAACATAAGTTTCTTTTTCTAGTTCACACGAAGACCTACTGGAGACCCAGAAAATCAAGGCTCTATTTTTATTCACCTCAGATATATTAAATACTAAATATTTTTAAAGAAAATGTTTTGATCCGATTTTCTAACATTAAACTTGAGAATTTTGAACGAATATGAAACGAATCACGAGATCCAATAAACAGTTTCTTTCATGACCATTCTGAAAGAACACCGAGTTTTACAATTCTAAAAGAATACAAAAATCTAATATACATAAAAATGAATATTTGTTTGTTCGTATGTTATATACTTTCGTCCCGTTCATCTTATTTCCATAAAACATCGCAAAATTATTAACTGATTGCACTTATTTTTTTTTTTTTTGGCAGCCGAGTACCAGATAGTTTTTAAATAAAAATTCTTTGTAAAATCGTGAATTTCAAGCAAAAGACTTCAATACGAAATGTTATATTTCAAAGCAAAAGCCTGAATTCTTAGAACAGCAGAAATTGGCACTTAGAAAATTCTTCTTCTTGTTGTTTTATTTTGATGTTTTTTAACAACAACTAAACGCATGTGGCAATCATCTGGTTCGCATCATCTGATTTTGGTTATTTTTAATCTCAGTCAAATCATTTAGATATGTTTTATTGTACAGGAATGCATCAATCTGTCACAAATTAAGGAGTTGTTATTGAACATCAGTTTCTTTTTCTACTTTACCCGAAGACCTGTTGGAGACCACAAAATCATGGCTCTATGAAATACATAATTGTCTATTTCATTTGTTATCAAATTTCAGTGGTACTGTAGCTTTTTTTTATTCACCTCAGATATATTAAATACTAGCTGGTGCCCGGCGCGTTGCTGCTTCAGTAGAAATAATTTTGGAAATATTATTTGAAATTTAAAATAACTGTCTTGTTTGATTAGGAATGATAGAAAGAATCCTATTTATTTCCGAATGAAATAAGAATAATACTTATTTCATTCGGAAATGAATACATTCATTGAAACTGAGTGATATATAAAGAAGCGCAAATAATATTAATTCTTTTTTTTAACTTTATTGTTTAATACTTTAGATTTGGCCATTCTTTTTGTTTGTTTATCCATCTTCAACAGAAACAAATAAGTGCAACTAATAAGTATTCCAAGTTTCATCGCAATCAGAAGAGCGATACGGCACCACATAAGATACGTACAGACAAACATTCATTTTTATTTACACAGATATTTCTTTTTTAGCTTCCCACAATGGAAAGAAATCACGCGATCTAATGAAACACTGAAATCAATTTAAATCTCAAAGCAAAAATTTAATGTATTGTTGGAAATAAAACAAAAAAATGTTTAAAAAAATTGCTGAAATTTAGAAAACATTAGTACCATCATAAAGATAAATTCTAGAATTTTAAGACAACATAAAGATATATTTGATATCGTGGAAAAGTTTAAATTTTAGTCTAAGCCTCATTTTTAATTAATTAAAATTCCAATGATTTTTTTAATCAAATCATTTCCATCCTTTAAAGTTTAAGTATGCTAAATTTGTTAATTTATGGCGAACCCATGGCATGCAGGACAATATTTTGGCCACGCCACCGATCAAAACGGTTTGTATGTGACTTTATTTAACTTAATTAAACTGAACTTGTTCCAATTCGATTGGTTGGAAATGGAAGACTTTGAAATGCAATTGATTGATTTTTGCAATGAATGATGCAGTCTTATTTATTGAAACAAGTAAAAAGTTGGAATGGATTGAAACAGAAAAATTAAAAAGCGATATAAGTCAAAATGCCAGTAACAAAATTTTGGAAACACAGAATTCGATTCCAGACATTTAACTGTTTTAAGAAGCTATCTCATGCTATTTAAACTATGTTTTCTTCTATTAATGGCTGCGAGTCAGTACGTCCAACAATGAATAACATTATAAAGATAAGAAGTTTGGAAACCGTTTGGTAGATGACTCCAATTCACCATGCATTTTGAAATATCCTAATATAAGTTATTTAATCTGTAGCAACAGAAGTAACACGAATGTTACTTTAATGTGAATTTCACGTATATTAAAACATCACTATTTATACAGTGTAAAATGTTGTTGTTCCTTATGGCACTTTACAAGTCCGCTGACAGAAAACTATAACCGATTTAAGCCTAAATTAGCGTCCCTTGTATTACCAGTAACGCCCACTAGGGCCAAGAGTACGACTTAGCTACTTCAAGTTCCCATTCGCTCGCACAATCCTTTTTACAGTGGGGCATATTCACTCTACTCATAGATAAAATAGAGAATAACAACCATGCAAAAATCGGGGCTAGACCCCCAGATGACAGGGAAGACACGCTACCCCTATGCCAGGACGCCAGCAGTGTTAAATGTACTTTTTCGTAGTTAATAAAAAGCTGTGGTGACATCTTAATAAGCCAGTAACAGCCGCTAGGCATGAGCGATAGCTTTTGTCGAATGGTTAAGTGACTGAACTTCAAACCCAAACATCGCAGGTTCGATCCTTGGCGGAATTCAACCTACGTATTGGCACAATTCCCACCAATACCAGTTGTTAGTATTACTACTTCCCAATAATCACAAATCAAAATTATCACAAAAAAATGACGTCTATATATCATTAGACATTGCTTTAGAAAAAAATGGCATGTTTATCTATAAAAGTTCGCCACCCTTAATCTAGATCAAACGGTCTGACTTGTAGAGCATCAACATAACATGTAGAAAGCCGATAATTTTATTCATTCATTTGTTATAAGCATTTTGTATTGGTGCCTTAAATTACCACAAATAAGTCCTGTCGAAGATGAGTAAGGTTACAGTTTTTTCCCCCCAACAGAAATGAGGTTAGGGTTGACAGAATTTCGACCAATTATTTCAAACGATTCTATTTAATTTTTTTTTTTTTTTTTTTTTTTTTTAGTTTTTGATATATTTAAAATCAAATGTTGTTAGGTAATCGATCTTTCGGATTCATTCTTAAGTGCTTTTCAATGAAAAGAAAACAGAATAAAGGAAATAAAAAAAAATATTCTAATCTGCATTGCGATGCCACAACTGGCGTGGGAAAGTCACACACATGCGTTACGCCAACTGGCGTTAAAAGTTCGGGCGTGATCGTTGACAACTGTGTTTTCATTGAAATTAAAAGTTTAAAAATGATGCGTATGATACTGTTGTAGCTATCTCCATCTCGATCCACAAATAAAATGGATTTGACCGGACATGATTTGCTGTTTCGTTTTATTTAATTTTACAATGTAAATAAATTGTTTGTACGTTAGTTGTGTGTTTTTGCTATTAAATTGTGTTTATGTTATATATATTTTCGTAAATGCTTATGTATCATTTTTATTAAATGTATCATTTTTATTTAATTTTTCATTTTTAATTAGTTTTTCGTACATATGCATCAAAATTTCATCGCGAACAGAGTGGCGGGTAATAACTAGTCATAAATACTTTTGTCCGGTATTCCATTTCCAAACATACAGATAATTCATTCTTCCAACATAATCATCTTTACATTCAATAAATCAGCTATATCTGATTAAAAAACAGCTGCTATCTAATATATACTTCACGCTTGAATATTTCTTTCTTGTTTTGACTAAAGCTAAAAGTGCTTATAATAAAATAGAACCGGAAACAACTTTTTATAATGGCACGTTCTTTAACAGAATGAAAAATAGCAGACGATGCAGAATTGCCATTTCTCTTGGAAAAAAATAACATTGTGTTTACACTTTTGGTTTAATATGATAAAAAGCAAATAAAACATGATCGTTTGGCCGTTAATGGTTTTTCTTTTCATAAGTGCTTAGCGAGAAAAAAATGACTCATGTGGTTTTCAGAAGAGAAAATTTATTTTTGATTTTATCGGAGGAAGATTAAAGCTTTGTTTCCGGTGGTGTTCGTATTTCGCAAGATATATTTTCAGAATAATTTATTTTTTTCAATATCTGGAAATTCTCGCGAAATTGCTTTCCGTTGTCTTCATTTAACCTGGCGTTGATTATTTATCTTCGTTCTATGATTTTTATCAAAATCTCGAAAATGCATATTTTTACATTTTTGTTTACTTGAAATGGAATTTAGAAGAAATGAAACTAAAAAAGAAAAGAAAGAAAAAGGGCAATTTGGAAAATCTCTGGAATAAAAAACAACATCTCCAAATTCCTTTTTTTCCAAACTCTGGAGAAAAAAAAAACCATGGAATTTTCAAATTTGAAATAATTTTACATTAAAGTTGATAACACAACTAATCTTTTCCTAAAATATCATAATCATCTCGCTTTAAAATGGGTATATTATCCTCAGGTACCTTCTATATCTTTTAAATTTTTCAGCAAAAAACTCATTTAAAAAATAGGTAAAATAATTTAAATAAAAAAAAATTATGTTTCAAAAAACTAAAAACACTTTTTGTAAAATTCCCATAAATGTCTAAACTACTGAGCAGATTTTCAAATTCTAAAAAATACTGATTTTAGAATTTTATGGTAATTAATTAGATGATCAACAATTTATCTGGAACTTTTCTTTGCATGTCCGTAATATTTATTACATGATAAAAAAAAGTATGGATACATCCAAGAGATATGATTCGTAAATGAGATTAGAAAATACAAAAGCATGGGCAATTTTTTTTAGTTTACTGCATCTTACAAACCTCTCTTGTAAAAAGAGCTTGAAGGTTAACTGTCACTCAGAAATCGATTTAATAGTTGACTTTTGGCTTACATCAATCGATGGACTCATTTCTGAAAATAGATGTCTTATTATGAAATAGATGTCCATGTTATATAAACATATTTTAAGCACTCGCACACTTAGTTCGCAGGATTAAAAAATAACTCATATTTTTGTAGGAAAATTTAATTAATAAATAATCTTTTTACATTATCAGCCTTATTTTCTCTTTGACTATGCATGCAATTGCATCTTGTATTGAAATGGAAAATATTGACAAATGAATTTCCTTTACAACCTTACGCTGAAACAGTATTCTATTTCGCGACTTAGTGTAGAATTAATAAAAATTTCATTTCAAAATCAACTTTTTTTTTTCCTATTTAATTATAAAATTACCAAAGTAAGTGAATTGATGAAATGGAAATTAACTTATTTTAATGCTTATATTTGTATTTAAAGCATTTCCTTTATTTAAAATTTTTCATTTTATAGTTTCTTAATTATAATTATAATTATATATATATATATATTCATGACAGTCATGTATATTTTATGAATTGAGAATTTTAATTAATTTTTGATTTAATCGCAGACAAAAAAAGACAAGCGATACTTAGTCACATTATAAAAAACATTATGTGACCCTTAGTAATAAATTTCTTCAGTGTATTTTCGAAGAATAGAAAAATGAAAGATTGTTAATCTTTGGTATCTATTTCCATTTTTTATTTTGATTTATACTGCTATACGCCATTAATATGATACTATAATAATAATTTAAATTTTTTTGTAAATAAAATGCTTTGAATGAAGAAAATGTATCCAGATTCTAAAAGTTGCATGAAATGAAGTTTATTAAGACGTTCAATACTTTTTCGATGAAAATCTAAGAATATCCTAAGATGGATTCGTCATCATACAAAATTCTGATGGCGTCAGCAATAACTTGGCTGCAAGAAATGTAGGATCCGTCCTCAATTGGCATCGTTTCTATGAAATAAAACAAATTGAGTTTAGATGGTGGGAATATGTTTTTCAATTGAAAGCTGACCTATATTCAATATTTACCACTTAAGCGCCAACAGTTCAGATGAGAAAAGCTGCAAAGGAAAATATGAGCTTTTCTCATTATTTATCTGCGACAGTTAGCAAAACTTGCTCAAGTTAATAACAAGATATTCCAATCTATATTCGTTTTCTGAAATTAAATTTGTCACTCGATAACAGTTTCTCATCTTTTATTCTGAGGTCCCAAAATGCATTTCGCTTCTTCAAAACTCAACGAAACTGGTAATGGGCGCTTGAAGTTCGCCATATCACACAATGCACATTTCAATGTAATTTAAATCTCGTCTTGAGTTTAACTTTGAATAATTGGACAGTTAATAAAGGGAAACTTTTAATAAAGAAATTCAACTGAGTTATTCATTATGTTAATCAAAAATTTAACATTAAAATAAATTTCCCTTCCTATAATCCTCCAGTCATATATAATGATCCTCACAGATCCAACTAAGGAATAAAGTGTAATGATAAGGATAGCCAGGTAGTCAAATTATTTACAATTTAAATTGTAATACAACGTTGTTGATTATTTATTTATTATTAATCGTCGTTCTTTTTCCTACTTATTTTCAATTCTTTTATACTTGAAAAATATTAAATATACAGTTTTAAGATTTTTTTGATTTCATCTTTCTTTCTCAAAAAAACTTGAGTACTTTAAAAAATAAGGACGATTATTATTGCACATGTAGACAGATAGATGGAAACGGGACGGATCGAATATGCATCACTTCCAAAACATTTCACTCTTTACGAAGAGAAGGTCAGTATATTAAAATAATATTAGAACAATTTTCGTTGCTTGAAATTTATAAAAGTGAAATCAAACAAAATGTGTAATTTATCTTATGTCCTCTTTTGAAGATACCGAGAGGGTTCAGGAAGTGCTTGAACGGAAACGGTCTTAACCCCTGAATTTTGTTATTGAATTGAAAAAGTTGTTATTAAATTCAATTTGAAAAACTGTTATATTCTGTTATTGAATTAAAATGGAACTACAGTGAAAAAATTTTGGGCTGTTCAATTTTTTGGCTGTATTTACTTTCATTTAAATCGTCTTTATGCTAATGATAATGTCAAACTGTCATGCATCAAAGCATGTTAATTACTTTGTATATGTTCTGTTCATTAAATTATATATGGATGATCTAATGGAGACCAGTTTTATGACATCACTGTGCCACTAAAAACACATAAGTAGGTTTCATTTCTAAACTATTCATGACATCATATTACTTTCACTTTTCTATTCATATTATATGAAAAATAGATATTACTTCTTTCGCTTCTCCAGCAATAGAAGAAAAACACGCAATTAAATATTGAATGAAACAATGAAAATCATTGGAATTTCATGGCAACTGTATAACCTATTTTTGAAAATTATGATTACAATATTTTTTAACTTGCCAAAATATTTGAAAGATTTAACCGAATATTCATTTGATATCATTAGAAAGACAATTTTTTAAACAGGGTAAAATTTATTTTTGAATTTTTATAGTAATTTTAATACTAATATAGAGTTAAATAATAGTAATTTGAATTTTAAATTCAAATAGATAACTGATTATCTAAATCAACTGATATAAATTATATAATTATATTCCTTGTGGTTTTAGCCTACAATGATGGATAGTTAAAAATGACAGCAAAACAAAATACTTAAGTATTTCTTCCCTCTAAGATATAGAGCCAAATTTTAGCAAATAGAATAGGTAAAGTGTAGCTCTTACGACCTTCATATTCCTATACTCATTAGTATACTAAAAAAAGACATTTTTCTAAATTCTCTTAAAATATTTAACCAAGACTGCTGAAGAGTGAAAATTTCCGTAACAGGTGATTATTTATATCACATTCTGATCAATCAATACGTACTAACCTGTAAACATTTCGTATCCATTGCTTTGTAAAGCAAATTCATGTTTAGGTTCTTCTTTATTTTCCTATGGAAAAAAAGGAAGGCTAGTTTTTATCAAATACAAACAAAAATGTAAGTTACATTTTTTTCAAAAATAGAAACTATTGTGTAACAATTTTATTCCTTCCTGAGCAAGAAGTTTTATTTTTGAGTTTTAATGGCCGAAAATACAATAAAAAGCTCAAGACAGATAATACATTTCAATCTCATCAGTTAGAAATGTACAAAACACGAAAATAAATGGGAGTGGTTTTTGTTCGACATTCTGAAATTTGACGCATTTTGTATTGCGTACTTTAGATTGTTATATATCTTCTCTTAGGACAACTAAGCCAAAACTTTGATACCAATATGAATACGATCCACGTGCGAAAGTTTTCTTAGTCTGACCTGTTCGTAACTTATTGTGTGCTTATACCCAGAGAATATATTATACTATACGAACAAACTTCATACAAATATATGCTAAATCCCATCCATTTCATTCAGTGCTTTCTTTAGATACTCGGGCACAAAGAGGAAATATCGTATAATCAAACTCCGAATTTTAAGAAATTTCCACGATACCGACTTTTTTGAATGCGAAAAATCAATTCTTTGGGTAGATATTTTGAATTGAAAATTGATATTTATGATAAAAGAAACGAATTTAAATTTATCATTAATAGATATATTTTTTTGGAAATTTAATATACGTATGTACAAAATTTACAAAAAACGCCTTTTTATGTCAGTTGATATAAATTTAAGAAATAAGCAACGAAACAAACACAGTAAAAAATCAAATAAAACGCTTAACAGACATATCGATAATATTCCTCCATCACTGAACCTTTAATTAATGGTTTAAAGATCTAAATAAAGGATTACGTTTCAGAGCGAAATTGGAGCAACCATTTAAAATTGCGATAGAGTCATCTAAGCAAGATTAAAATGAGCCCCGAAAATGTATTTTTTGATCAGAGAGTAGAGGCCTTAAAAAAATTTGAACAGCCATCTTTCACTTAAAATTAATATTTTCGCAGAAAGTGGTAGCCTGGTTGGAAGAGGTAGCGAGTCCTGTCCTCGTCTCGGTCAAAAACCGTCGCGTTGACTCATGGCAGTGGGGGCACGTTCAAAAGGTCCTGACTGCAAAGTCCTCCAAGTTCCCATCACCTCTGGGGGTACTGAATCAGGGATGAGTCGGCCTCTGATGTGAATCTAAAATTCTGACTTGCGGATGGATGAAGGAGTTCGACCGTACTCTCAAAAGGGTTGTGTTCGAGCAAAGTCGTTCTTTCACCTGAACGGTGCTCGTTCACAACGAAAGGCGCACACCTCTGCCTTCATTCGAAAGAGCTACATCTCATTCGGCTTGGCATGACCAAGTGGCATTAGACCGACCGACCCGCATATTTTCGCTTCATCAAGTTTCCAGTCGCTTTTTAATCATTCTTTTTAAAATTGATCATCACGAATGTTCTTCTATCCCTATACTCATTACACCCAAAAGTTCTCAGTTCCTTTTGTGATTTACTTTTCTTTATTTCCATTTTTCTTTCACCTTGGTATTTTGAATTTTCTTGTATTTCAGATTTGTATCAAATTTTTCCTCCTCTCCATAAAATTCAGATTGAAGATAATAATTATTCGATTACTGCTTGAAAAAAAATACAATCATTTTAATTATCCTCATCTCCTGATGAGCGATTAATGCATTGATCGTTGAACCACCCTGAGCTTTACATGTTGCTTGCTACAGTAAATGATTAATGTTTCATTTCCAAGCATTTGTGCCTCAACGGGTCATTTACACCCATACATTTATGCATAGGGAATGTAAGTTTGAAGGTGTTGGTAAAATTTCTTTTATGAGTTCTTATTCGCCCTTTATAACTTAAAGACGGAAAAAATTTGATAAGTGGAGAAAAGTTTAAATATCAAGTATATTTTTAATTATATATTAATTAATATTATTATCATATATAATTCTTATAATGTATATAAAATATATGTTAGTTCACTTCTTGCCCTTAGATCAAAAATAAATTTTAGAAAATAGAAAGTAAAATTATGAAAATATCCATTGCAACTTACCTGGGATACAGGGTGGCGATTTTGAAAATAATATTGTTGACTGAATTGAGAACTACATTCAGCAGTCGGCTGTTTCAGACCGTATATCATATTTCTTATCGGATAGTCGTTTATTTTCATATTTCGTTGAGAAATGCCTGCGTAAATGATGAAAATAAAGAAATGTATTAAATTCCTAAACTGTAATTTGAAACTTTCCTGGTATAATAATATTTTAAGCCTAAATTTTCTTCCTTGCATACATCTAATATCAGCCGTTTCAATTTGTGTATAGCAAATTTTACATTGCGAATTTATAGAAAAACTTTTAAATCAAAATCATTAACAAGTCAATGAAGGGGTAAATTCTGCTTTAAATTTAGTGAATGGAAGGAAGTTTTCTTATCATTGAAATATTGGCAAAAAAAAACATTGGAATGAAAGTTTCAATGAAACAACAAAACAGGTCTGAATTTCCTCACAATAATAAAAAGCACTTTCATCAATATACTTTAAAATAATTTGAAAACATTAAAATTAAAGAAAATAACACACTGAAAAAAAATTAGGATCTCTGAAAAGCTAACACTGAATTTAAAATTGATGTAAAAATAATTATTACGAGATAATATGCTCTGAAGTTATTGAGAGAAAATATTACTAGGTCCGTAAAATATAAAATTAGTTAGAAATTTAATAAAAATTCTTAAGTACCCTTTCTTAGTGAGCACTAATTTCTTAAGAAGTTTCTAAATGTCAAAACTCAAAATTAGCAGATAAGGGTCCAGTAGTAAATCCAATAGTAATTTACGTTATGCATTACGTCAAATTTTGTTTAAAACGATTTTATAATCATGCAATTAACAGAAAATGTTTAAGCAGAATTAATTATTGTCATCTGGTAATTTAGATTTAAAATATTATAATATTAAAGACATATATTTGACAGAACTTATATTAGCCTTATTTCTAAAGAATCGCAATCAGTCAGTGTGATTAAGAAAGGCCTAGAAACTTAAGATTCTGATTTGGCGAGCAAGTTCAATAAGATAACTATGAATTTTAATCTCAAGCAACACTATTTGAAAATCAGTAGAATCATTTGTGCCTTAGCGAAATACAAAATCGGGGGGGGGGATAAATACTGTTGATCCTTCTAACGAAACATAAATATGGAGAAGCTGCCTATGAAAATTCTCCATTAAAATAATTTTCATTGTAACTTTACAATATCTGGAATCCAAACAGCTTTTTTATCTCTTTTATATAATATTATTGTCATCTTATTGGGCACAAAATGTTCATCTACTGGATTTTGAAGATTTAATTAAACGATAAACAATAATAAATACATACATTGAGATGTATTATGTCTTAATACATCTCATTCTTCTTTGTAAGACGTTATTTTTTTTTTGTTTCTTTTTCAGGTTTCAAGCTCAAAATGTTTGTTTAAAAATAGGCTCTGAAATTGCAAGTGTGGCTGAATGTAGATTATTGTTATCTGTGCAGGAAGCAACAGGACTTATGTTTTCAGGAACATTTCTTCAATAACCACATTCACACACGGAACAAACACAAAGACAAGACATTCAAGCGCGCAGCTTAACAGTACAGTATCACATCTCATTCTTGCAATGCATTATGGGATGGCATATGGGATAGCCTATCAGGCATCGCCATCTAGTATTCAAAAGAGAAGATTAGAGTTATGTAACAGCTACACAAGGAAATTTCACATAAAAATTAAACATTTGAGTTAAAAGTGAAAATACTGACCATAAATATACTCCAAAGATGCGTCATATCCATAATTCTGTCGCAAGTGAGAAGAGAATTGATGTTCTTCGGGAGAAAAGGTTTCAGCCTGCTGCTGATCTGGTAAACTGATTTGATTCAGAACGGGCGACTCAACTTCTATTTCACCTAGACCATTCTTCGGAGCTTTAAAATAAATGACTGTGGGCCTGGACGGGGCAGAGGGAAGATTTCTTGGATGCTGCTCAGCTGCAGGTTTCATCGTCACTGGTGGCATCTTTGGGAATTGTACTTTCGTGTTTTCTCGGCTGCTGAATGGAATCTGAGGTATCTTCTGAATATGTGAAGCTCTTAAAATCTTTTGGGGCCTCCTACCTCGGGGTGCTTTCTCTTGCATTTTCAGAATTTGGGTTTTAAAATAATCAGAATTGACAAATTCCTTAGGCACAAGAGTCCAAACGGATGAACTGTCAGCATGGTTAATTATTGCTAGTGATTTCATAGCCGTTTTTGAACCTGAAAAAAAAAATCGCTTGTTTTGAAATTGGATTCGTTTTTATATATAGAATGCAATATTTAGAAGTAAAAAGATTTAGCTTTTTTTGCAATCAATATAATTATTTTTTATATAGCATTGTCATAAATTCCCTTCCATCTTATCATCATTTTTACAAATTAAAATAAATGAAACTCAAACCCATCTGAAATGACTTTATGGCCTATAATCAGAATGTCTTTGTTGGTGCATATTTGCAGTAGTGAAAAAGGTACTTGATATAATTATTATAAAGGTATTCAAGATATAATTATTCATGCTGTCAAAATTTATTCTTCTATTTTCTTATTACAGAATCTACAAACTGGGAGGCTAAAATAAGAAAAATAAAAATTATACCCACTCGATATGTGGCGAATAAAAGGATAGCAGGTTTAAAGAAGATAAAATCAGATATTGATTAAAAGAATTGATTAAATGCATAATTACATGCTTTCTAAGCTAGCCAAAGTTCAATAAGAATAAAAAAAATAAGATGCCAAACAAAGATCACATGTTCTGTTCGCGATGAATAAAAATTAAGATTCTTATTAGATTCTGATTCTTCTAACTTGTTCTTGATTCTTAATAGAAATCAGTCTTCTTGCTAAGATTTTCAACAGCGTTAACCTTCAACTAGCTGATATTTAAGTTTACTAACCACAATTAGACGCACTGCTCTGATAGATGTGCTGCTATACGGTCCTCGAAAATTTCATTTTGGAGTCTGCTTAGAATTTTGGGGAGAAAAGGACACTACGTTACAGAGAAGACGAAAGAATACTATATGATGTAAGAAATAAAAGAACTTCATGACTCACCTTTAACAGAAACAACTTTTTCTGTCTTCTGCACTGATACGTCTCGATTAACTGTCCTTGGTCTCCCACGACCTCTTCGAACGGGTCCAGGTTTAGGATTAATTGCTGAAATAAAAAGAGTTCCTATAAAATATCATAAATTACAAAAGCGTTAAATAGCTTACTTCTTCAATTTCATATTGACAGCTAAGCAATCAAAACTCTTTAAAAAAAAGAAAGAAAGAAGCCTATATTTTCATACTGAAATATATGCAGGACAAGATACATACGTAGATACATCTATTCTTATACATACAAGATACATACCTTTGCAAATTGGTTGGTTACCAATTTTCGGTTGGTTGGTTAACTCAATTTTAATGGCGCAAGAGCCAAAAGTAGGCTATACTGCGCCAATCCTATGGTTTCAAATGGTACCAATAAAGAAGCTAAAATATTTAAGGTATATTAAAAAATCAAGTCGGTAAAAAAGCAGCAATCAAAACGAGAGATCCAGGTTCATTGTTGATAAAATCCAATAGCCTTTAAAAAGTTAAAAATATACTGATGGGGAGGTTCTCCCACTAATTCTCGCAAGATAATTTTAATTTTCAATTGAAATAAATTGCAACAATTTTCAGTGAAAGGTTACTTTACGGAAACTTTAGCGTGTCTGATAGGGGTAGTGTGTCTTCCCCGTGATCTAGGTGTCCGGGGTTCGAGTCCCGATTCGGGCACGGTTGTTCTTCTATGCTCTATCTGTGAGTTAGGTGAATGTGTCCCCTGAACAAAAGGATTGGGCAAGTGAATGTGAACCATGAAGTAGCTAAGTCGTATTCTTGTCCCTAGTTGACGCTACTGAAAAATTAAGAGACGATCAATTTCGGCTTAAATCGCTGACAGTATCTGTTAGAGGGTTTGAAGAGTGCCATAAGTCACAACAACAACTTGGAAACTTTATGCCAAGATTACAAACTCTTATCTACAAGGTGGTTAAAAGGAAAACATCCCTACTCTGAGCTCTCTATTCAGTGAACTACTCAATATACAGGCTCTAAAATTGTTGAGGATACTTTTCAAGATATGGGAAGAATTTCACGAAAAAAATTAGTTCAAGGATAACCGAAAGATGGCTCTGCACAACAGAAAAAATGGCACAAAATACACATTTATAACACTTTTTTTTTTCGAATGTATCAAATATTCAATCGTAAGGGCTTATCGACTCAGGAGAAATTGCTCAATATGATTCCCTTCAAGATGTAAAATCCCTATTCTTTAGACAGCTTGCTCTATTCTTGATTGTAATTGGTTAATTGAGATACTCCGTCGATGCTCATATGCAGACTGAATACTGTCTTTCAAATCTGCCATGGGTATCAGACGTCCTCTATAAATAAGATTTTTTAAGTATCCCCCAAACCAAAAATTACAGGTTTTAGATGAGTAGAACGATATGGTCAGATTCCTGGACACGCTCGACTAATTGTTGTATCATTAGCAAAATGTCGCCGTAAAAATGGCTCTACACAGAGTCCAATGTGTGCAGGCACTTCATGTTGCATAAAGGTAATTGAATCAAAATATTGGTGTTGTTGCACTTGGAGTACAACAAAATTTTCGAGCATATTTGCATACCTATTAGTCCCCAGCGTAAATTCTCGAGGCGACAAAACTCTCACAGCAACTGCAGCATTTCCTTTACTTTCATAAAATAATCTCACAAGCAAAGCGCGAAACTATCACTGATAAGAATGACATTTTCCCAGGTTTATCCAGTTATATGTTCAGAATAATAGCTACTGAGTTTATGCAAATTTTTGTGCTTACAGCGCGAAATTACACTTTAAGTTTTTACACTTTTCACAATCTTTTTTTTATACCTGTAGTAGAAATGAGAAAGAAAAAAATTCATAATGGATGGGTTATTTTTTTTATTATTATTTATGTCATTTCAGCGTATTTTCTGTCGAACGCGCCATCTGTCAGTATTTTTGAAACTAATTTTTTTTTCATCCTGTAATCCTTCTCCCCATGTCTTGAATAGTATGTTCGACAATTTTGGAGCATTTACACGGTGCAATTCAGTGTATAGAAAAATTAAAATAGAAGTGTTTTAGTTTTGACCACCTTGTACATCGTATGACTTCACGCCCTATTTTAGTTTTCTGATTATCAGTCGTCTCAATATCTGTAAGTGCCATCCATATTAGAAATAAATGCAGCGATTCGTTTTCAGAGACGAAATGATGTAATTGTGCTAAAATGTTCGGTAAGGAAGGAAGGAATGAAGGTATGTTCTCCGACGTGCGTTCCAGAAACGGAGTTCTTAGCTTTTGCCGGGTTAACCAAAATTTCACAAATACTACAAAAATGTTCTGTAATTACATGAAGTGTACGATGAAAATGCAAAGTCACATCAAGCTATCGCGAAACGGTGCATCATGTTTGAGAATGGGATATAAGTATTAACTACGCTGAGCGAGACGGAAAACCATAAACTGCAACAAATTCTGAGATTGTTGCCATGGATGACAGTGGAGAATATTGACAAATATGTGGACAAATGTTTAATAATAGAAGTTATTGCATTGAAAAGTAGATTTTGCATTAAACGTTAGGATACAAATGAAGTTATTGTAAATTTTTGCATAAGTTTTGTTTTCTTAAACGTGATGGAAAATACAACGCAATAAAGGAAAGCGAAATGATATACCCTAAAGAATACTGATTACGTTCTTCGATAAAAATCGACTTTTATATTCATATCTTGATTTTTCCTCGTGACCAAAGCAAACGCCTATTCTCTTAGGCAATAAACAAAAAATTTATTTTATCGAAAAACTCAACGTGGTGTCGGCAGTTTAGCAACCCTTTAGAACTCTAAAACCCTCAGTTACATTGCTATATAATATTTTTAAGAATTAACATTGAAGAATTCTGTATACCAACAATGTTGAATGAACTACATTTGTGTGTAAAATTAAAGGCCACAATCACATTTGTGACTTTAAACGCAAACAGTCGAATACATCAGTTTTGGATACAAAAATTGGAAGTTGTTCTTTGCAGTGATAAATCGAGATTCATCATATAGAGTGATTCCCATCAAATCTTCATCCGGAGTGAACGAATAATTTGCTATTATCATGTCTTACGTAAACGAAATTGACAGATTTAGTGGCTATGGAGTCCTTGTCTGTGGTAGCATAATGTTGTGGCGACTTCGATGCGGGTAATATCACCTCAGATCGTAAAAGCGATGAAGGTCCTTAAAATCTATGAAAGGTTATTACGAATTGCTAATGATTCGGACTTAATTTTTGTGGACAATAATGCATGGCTACATAGAGCTCAGAATTTCTATAATTTTCTTGATGAAAAGTTATCCCCCTCGAATTCACCGGATCCCAGTGCTAGTGGAAGAGTGGTCTTGTTACCACAAACATTTACTGACATCTTCATACACAGCATGAAAGGTCATTGTGAAGATTGTATAGAGACTGTATCACCACTCCCAATTAGACAGAGTTTTTCCTGGTTAAAAACTTTATCTTTCATTTATGATTTAATTTTATTTCATATATTCTGTTCCTTAACTCACTAGTTAAATATTTTTTATATCGTTACGTTGCTATACCCCTTCTCCCATTGTAATATATCTCTGCGCCAAATTTCATCTTAACGCTGTGAATTGCTCATCACCTTTAACGAATTTTATGTTCATGATCTAAATTTTGAACACGAGTGAACATGATCAATGTTTTTATATGCATAGATAATGACACACTTCAGAGATTCTGCTATGTACCAGTTTACTGCCGAGATACGGATTACATACCAATATTTAATTTTGCAACCATTCGAGGCAAAAAATGACATTTTAAAATATAGTAAAAATGTTACGTTATTTTTTAAAATATATGGAAATTTTACGTTATTTTTTAAAATGAAATGAAATTATTATTTTGTAATTAAACTATATATATCTATCACAGTCCTGCAGGAATTCGATAACAATACAATATTTTAATAACTTCACTATTTCGTTATTAAGGATATTTTAAGTTCGATTGCCACTACCTGGAATGAAAAAAAAGATAGCCAGCAGAGCCTACATAGTTTTCCCATGAGATGATGAACATTAGTGAAATCAAAAAAAAATGATAACATAAAATAAAGTTATTACAACAATGTAAAAATATATAGATTTGTGTATTTCTTTTTCTCTGTTTGTGCCAGGTAATTTGTAGGTGATGAAAATTGTAATAATTATCTAAAACTGTAGATACTCTAAAAAAGAAAAGAGAATATAAAGATTGGTAGAAATGATGTTATTAGAATTTATACACAAAATAATTTTCATCATTCCTGAGTTCCCAATTTGTCAATGCCAACTCACCGAAGTATTAACAATTGTTGCACATGAGCAAAGGACATTTTTAAACTCATAAAGAAAACAATCAATTAAAAACCAAGGGAAAAGGTGCTTTGGTTGTATTTATTTTAAATTAGAGAAAAATATTTCCTCAGTCATCTGAAAAACTTCAAATTTATATTTTTACGAACAACATTACGAGCAAATGAGTCACACATAACAATATTACAAGAAAATGTGCTCAGAGGATAATCAATCCAAAACAGTAAATGATTATTTTTTTTTTACAAAACATTTTAAAATCTGGACTTCGAGATGCATTGAACCACCAATACTACTACTTATGTGTCAAATTTCATGTTTAAGCGTTATAAATGCATCTGGACATCGCGAGCACTTATGCACACTTTTTATAAATATAGATGATGGATTATAAATTAAAGTTAAAGAGTAGAGAATAATTAAAATTTTAAAAAATGTACTTTTAGATAAGTTTATAAAATTGCGTTTAAAATGCATCACAATGCCATGTGTTTTAATAATACTAGATTTTAAAATAGATGGAATGAAAGCTATTGGCAAATATTTATCAGCAGAAGTCTCTTCAAAATGTGGAAAACCAAAAGGTTAAAAAATATACGAATTCATTTGAAATAAAGAAAAAAAATTCTGTACCTTCTGAAAGGGTCTTCCGTCCTCCCTTCCGTCTCCCCATTCTGCTGTAATTGAGACCTAAAAAGATTTTGTAAAAATTCGTTCAATGGAAAAGAAAAAGAAACGGTCGTATTACGCTTATTCAGCTGATCTAATGACCCTTTTCAAAAGCAGCCCACATTTTCTTTGCTTAACCCTTTAAGTCACATTACCCTTCACATTTCAAACTTAAAAAAATTTGTAGGTAAGAAAATTAAGGCCTATAGAAGTACACAGGTTAAATCTCGTGAACGTTGTACATTAGGGTCAATCAACTTTTAGTCAACAACAACAAAAAATCAACTTTTTATTTTAAATTTGTAACCGCGTAGAAAAGTTGCCTTTTGGTGTAGATAAGAATGAATGATTTCAAAAATACTAAGAGTAAGTTTTGAGGTGCCACAAGGACATTAAAATTTCACGAAATTGAAATTTCTGCTACATTTTAAAGGTTTTAAAAAAAAAAAAAAAGAAAAAAGAAATAATCACCTTTTGATTTTTAATTTGTAATAGTGCCAAAATTCTGCCTTTTGATAAATTAAAAATATTTAAGTACATCTTGAGGTGCCGCAAGGATGTTAAAGTTTCATGAAGCACATTTTTTAAAAACTTTTTCAAAGATTTTTGTTTTGACTCGAATATGGAATAAAAAGTTTTAAATCAATGTTACAATATAAACAGAAATGTAAAAACAGTTTTACTATTGCACTCGTATGGCATCTAGGACTCTGAGTCATCACCGGAGCGGATGTTATTGAGAGGAGGTCATTTGTCTGCGTGCGATGACAAATACAGAGCTGATGTCAGGTCAGCAATTTCGCCGATTTCAATTGAGCTGGCTTCTAAGTTCCGCTTAGTGTGCGAACTGATTAACGTAAATGATTTGTGTACTTTGTTGTGAGAAAAAATGTCTTAGATCGAATTAGTGCAGATAAGAAAAATAATACTAATACATGTATCAAAAACCATCCTGTGTAACATTATACATACGGAAAATTCATTACAAATATTTTTTCAAAGTTTATAATTTTTCAGAATTTTTTATAAACTTTAAAGCTCTGTATGTTGTTGTGTTACAACCAATTTTTTAATTAACCTAAAAAGCAACTATTACCAAACTAAAATCTTTAAAAAATCATTTTCGTTTCCTTCTACTATACATACTATTTTGATTCTGGGAGTGTTCCCTTTCCATCATATGGAATACTGCACCCACCGATAGAACTCTGAAAAATGCGACTAAGCGAACATTGCAGTAAAACGCCAAATGAATAATCTCTTGTAATTGAATTTGAATTTAAAACACTACTTTTTATCTGTGTAGCAGATTTAGTATGATCGAAGCTATAGCATATGGTGGCATTCTCAGATTCACCACTGGTAGGCAATGTTTGAAGTATATTTTAGTGTTTTGAAAAGACTAATTTTATCTATCCGAGTCTTTTTTCAATATAATTAATTTATTATAAAATGTTATTTGCAGTTATATATTCAAATAAGAAATAAACTACAATATATATATATACAACTTTACTATTATATAAAAAGAAGGTTTGAAAATTCAAAATAACTCCATGCAGCTCAAAGCAATGACTACCAAAACTACTGATTAAAACACATACATGCAAATCCTCAGAAACACAGAGTAAGGATCTATCATTTCCAAGAATTCTAACCCTCCAAAGCACTATTCCTTAAATTGAGTTCATTTTCCACGAAAGAGGAAGAACAGGAAATGAAGACGCTGCTTTTCTATTTGAAGCGCCGAGCAGCATGATCAGTGCAGTGTTATAAGTTGATTTAATGCCTGCTTTTATTCAACAATTATATATATGCTTTCTTTATAAAAAGAATTAAAAATATGTCAGACAAATAGTTTCAAATACAGCCAATAAAATAAAGTAGAAATTTTTTTCAAATAATTATTTTTTACAAGAAAAAAATAAATAAAAAAAACATGTATTTACATAGCGCTCTCTAAAAGAAAATTACGAATCAACTAGAGTTAAACTGTCATTTATTAAAAAAGAAAGTTAAAAGTGTATCCTAAACCTGTTTTTTTCTCCAACTAACGATTTAAGAAGCAAACCATGTAGTGGATCAAAACATCTCTTGGTTGAGAAATATCAATCGGATGTAAGGTTTATGGGCTCTATCCACAAGCTGTATTCTTATTTAAAACTAATCGACCAAAGTGTTTTTAGCAAGATTTACTCGCAATGGTCAGCCTCATTGTTGAGAGTTTCTCTGCAAGCGAAATTTTTTCCTTAAAAGGCCTCTAAGAAGATAACCAACTCTCTATATAATGGAGTTAAACCACACTGTTTTCATAGACATCACTTATGTTGTGTATCAAATCACTAATGGCCGATAAATTGTCTCATTTGAGAAAAATCCTTTTCAATCAAAAATTCCTAATTTTTGCTACAGACACAGACCGCTGTTCAACTAAAATGAATTTTGTCGACAAGGGAATCAAATTTTATTTATATGCAAAATGCCAACGTCTTTTGTTTTTCATAAAATCTGTTTCAGGACTTCGACGGCTCGCTGTGATTTAGTAGTAAGATCCCGCTTTCAGAACCAGAGAGTACTTGGTTCGAAACACGAATCCATCAAAGAAATGCCATGAATTCGTGTCTACGCAGAATTCCTCGAGGTCTATTATCATCTCGTATGCGAAGGCTTGAATTTGATGAGACGACTGCTTACACAATTGTCATCTTCATCCCACTCTATGTCCGAGTTTACAAAAAAGTTCTCTTATGCAAGACGTTTATATACGAAACTCATTACTTTTGCAGAATCCGAATACATAATATTACCGTATAAGCCATATAGTGAAGAACAAGAAAGATTTTTATATTACTGATCCAGAAATGGAGCAAGACATCTCTGAAGAGGAAGGAGTAGATAAAATTCCTCTAATTTTACTTCAGAATAATACACAATAATGAATTTCATATTTATATCAGACTAATAAGTATTTACTTATATGAAACGCTTATCTGCAATAATTAACTATTTGCATGGTGTCGGAAATTAAGAGTTCTATGGCAAACAGCATTAAAGTGAAGAATCAAACCATCTCAAATAAAATAAATGCGCCACAAGAATATTGTAAAAAATTTCATATTACTTAAATTTTATAAGAAAATGAGATAATAGCGGTAATAAACGAAGAGGATTATTAACTTATTAGGTACTTTTCGATTATACCTGTGAAAATCTCGCCAAGCAGACTTTTTGGCGACAGCACACTGTCGCAATTTTGGCGCAGGCGATAAAATGATTGCGATTTTCTTTAAAAATATAGCGGTAAAAAGTTACCGGCGGCGATATTCCGTTTGGCGTATTTGCATCATTATCGGCGACTTTTCGCCTGCGCCGGTATAATGGAAAAGTACCTCTTACTATTAAGCTTCACTGTTGAACTATATATATGTTAAGAATTAAGCGTATGTTAATTAAATTGGATACTATATGAAGTGAAATCAATTTAAATGTAAAGAACTTCTCAAACTCTGATTTGGACTGTTCACAAAGTATGAATTAGAGTAATTGCTATTATTTTTGGTGAAATCAATTCCTATTTGAAAAAAATTACTATTTCCCAACAATTTTTTTTTTTTTTTTTAATTTTCTAATTTTTGTCAATGAAAAAGTATTTTGGGGAAAATATTTCTCTAAAAAATTTCTAAATATGAATACTTTTTATTAAATGCCATTATCATTGAATTTATTCTAATGCATTTATTATTGAAATAACATTTCATATCGTATGAAGAATTTCATTTCTTCGAAATTAAATGTGACAGTAAACAGAATTTTTTAAAAAATTGAATTCATTTTTTTATATTTAAAAAATAAGAAATATGAATATGATACGATCAAAAAAATGTTAAAAAGGATAATCCCTTTATCAGTAGTTTGATTAAGGTTATGCACAACTTATTCATATTTTCAGTCTAGGGTAATAAAATTTGATCAATCTTCAAAATATTTAACATAATTTATAATTCATCTCTATAATTTTATGTAACTTCTAAAAAATTGACAAAAGGTTCTAAATAATAATTCAGAATTACCCTGAATCTTGAAATATTACAATGGTTGATATCAAAGACAGAAAAAGGAAGATTTTGGACAAACAAATCATAATTTGATTTGTTTTTCCAAGAGAGTATTTAATGCTATAGATCTTGAAAACATTAAAGGCTGAAAATTATCAACGAAATTAAATCAATTTTCTTAAAGAAAAAAAAAATGTTTTTATTTCATGGCAACTTTCACTTTCTTATTTCCTAGAAAATTTGAGCATTTTTGATACATACCTTGTTTTACTGTGCTACAGAAAGGATCCTTTATTTTTTGACCTGCTGGCTCTTTATCATTCACTTCAAAATCTAAAAGTGAAAATTACATAATCTGGAATTCAAAATTATTGACGGTCTTATGATTGTAAGGTTTAAGAGAGATAATGCTCTAGAATCCGATTATACAAAATATGCATGCTTAGGATTTAATCTCGACTTTATCAGAGAAGGGATATTTGTTTCACAAGTGCTTTAGCTAATATTTTCCTGCATTATTAAGAGAAAAAAATAATTAAAAATTACTTAATAAATGGATCGAGACTTATTGGGGATTTAATTTTGATTAACTTAGAGGATTGTTGAATATTGTTACTAATTGCTATCCTAAAGAATTAATTTTAACAGAAACAAATAAAAATCATCTTGAAGCTACTTAACTGGATTTCAGGATCGAAATTGCTAATAATAAAACAATAGTTGTTACTTACGATAAAAGAGGCGCATTCAGCTTTAAAATAATTAAACTCTGTCACTCTAATCTTAACTCTAAAATTTTCAAAAACTTAATTTTCTCACAATTTAATAAAATTAAAACAATTTGTAATAACAAAATTTCATTCATAAAAGCAACAAAGTTTTATTAAAAATTTAAACTATAACGATTTTTCCCAAAACTACTGCAATATCAATATTTTAATAAAAAAAGAAATGATATACACTGAAGTGACAAAAGTCATGGGATAGCAATATGCAAATATACAGATGGCAGTAGTATCGCAGCGAAAAAGTATAAATGCGTAGTTCGTTTTCCAGAGCTTTCATTTGTGTTCAAGTTATTCATGTGAACAGGTTTTTCGTGATTTATGGCGGCACGACGAGAATTAACAGACTTTGAACGTGGGATGTTAGTTGGAGCTAGACGCATGGGTCATTCCATTGCGGATATCGTTAGTGAATTCAACATCCGAGATCCACAGTATCAAGAGTGTGCCGAGAGTATGAAATTTCAGGCATCACATCCCATCATGGACAGCGCAGTGGGCGACCACCTGCACTTAACGACCGAGACCGCCGACGTCTGTGTAGAATGGTCATTGTTAATAAACACGCAACACTTCGTCAAATAACTGCAGGGATCAATGTGGGACGTACGAGGGACGTGTTCGATAGGACTGTGCGGCGAAATTTGTCTTCCCTATGACAGCAGAAGACCGACTCGAGTGCCTTTACTGACAGCACGACATCGCCTGCAGCGACTCTCCTGGGCTCATGAGCATATCGACTGGTC
>JAPMOQ010037680.1:1174106-1230258 GCA_026543055.1 Argiope trifasciata | reverse complement strand
ATATATATATATATATATATATATATATATATATATATTTGTGTTGGCGTTTTACAGGCCAAACCGTTCATCCTACAATGACCAAATTTGGCACTTGCATACCTTAGAGGTTGGGAATGTGCACCTGGGGTCCCTTTTTCTGAATATTTATTTATAATTTTAACAATTAATTAAAAACTAACTTTCCCGCCAAGAAACTTCCATTTCTGCACCACCGTAAATTAATCGATCTTTCAGATTCATTCTGAAGTTTATAATTAAAATAAAACAGAATAAAGGAAATTTAAAAAAATTATATTTGCGTAGCATTACACCAACTGACGTAGAAAATTCACGCAATTTGCTTTACCATAATTGATTTAGAAGATTAACGTATGAGCATTGTGTTCTGATTGTTGTGAACTAAACATTTTTAATATATCGATTTGTTCATGATGAATCTGAAAATTTTTTTGAAAAACTTTTGAGATAGTACATAAATTATGAAAGATACTCTTTAGCGCCCATAAGGTTTAAATACCCAGCAACTTTGTTTTCAGTAGTCATATTTTTAAAAAAATGCTTCGTTTCAGTAAAAAAATGTTCTTATTTTAATTGCAGATTAAACTTTTCCCATTTTAATTTAAAGCATTAATTCTACCAGTGCCAACAGAAAATTAGATATATGTATTACGTTATGGCTGAAGGCCTCTTTAATGAATTATGACTATGAAAATTTGAAACTTTCAAATATTTTGATGAAGGAGTCATTGAAATAGAAGTTACATAAAATATTTAATGATATTTATAATTAATTATTATCATTAATGATATTTATAAGATTGGCAAATCGGTGGCGACTAGTTGTTTTATAAAAATCCTGGAATTATATTCTATGTTTATCTTCTGCTCATGCAAGGCTCATTGCAACAGTTTTACTATATTTTCATAGTTTTTTTTTTTATTTCTTACACATATTTGTAAAAAAAAATTTGAAATTTTGTGCAAGGAAGAAAAATTATTTTCAGATAATTCTTTTATAAGAATGTATAGTCATCATTCTAATCGTATTCCAATCATTTATTGTTGAAATGTTAAATAAGTAATAACTTCCAACTAAAAAAATTCTTCAAAAACGTATTATTTAATAAAGACGGAGTCAATAATATTTACTGCTGAACAATTACAAAATCGGAATTCTGATACCGTTCGTGAGGATATCATATTTCCGAAAATATTCTTGAGACTGATATTTTTTTTAAAAAAAATGTTCCATTCTTTTAAAATTAAAACTGGCCGAGTTATGAAACTTCATGACTTTAAATGACATAGTGACATCAAGAAAGAACCTCTATTGATTGTTTAATATTCCTTGATGTAACTATTTAAAGCAGTTGATATCGTCTAATAATCAAAGCATCTTAAATTCTATCAGGTTCAGTCGTAGAACTGTTTTTATTTTATTTTGTTTAAAAGGCTTGTTTGGCAAAAAAAAAAAAAAAAAAAAAAAATCCAAAATATACTTAATTGGAGTTTAGTCTCTAAAAAAAAGATTCTGTAAATTTCTGAATAGTAAATTGTTAACTCGAACAACATAAAGAATAATTATGTCATTTAAAGTACTTTCTCAAATATAAGAATATTTTTATCGCCCAAAAGTGAATGATAATTAATGAAAATTTAAAAATAACTAATGATGCAATGAAACATTTTTACTCGCCATTGAATTATCTGTAATGCAACTTACTGGGTTTCCTGACTTTCAAAATTATGCGTTTAGAAGTACGACGCAAAGTAGGGCCAAAATTCTCAGTATCTTGTACAGCAGATGTCGGCGCATCGCGTTTCACAGAATGTACTACTGTGTCTCCATGCATTCCTGTTTCAATCAGATGTTTTACGCTAATATTATCTTCAAGGTTTGATTCAGAAGAATGTTCTGATTTAAGGGGACCTAAAACCTTTACCTCTTCTCTTAAGATGCAATCATTCGAAGTTATTGTATGGCTGGTTGCAATATCTTGCTGTTTTGAAGTTTTATTAGTTCGTTTGGATATTTTAAATACCAACGATCTAGAAGAGCTTCCTTCTTCGAGATTTCTGTTTTTATGGACTTGTTTTATTTCGAATTCGTCTACGGCCTGCAATAAGAGTTTCAAATATTAGTTACATTAATCGATTTGGAATTTTCTGATAGGTTGCTTTCACTATAAAAAAATTTATAGCAAATAAATTTACTGAAATTTTTAAAGCAAAAAGCTTTTTATTTAGTATTTTGAAAATGAAAGAGGAATTTTTTAAATTGCCCTTTCACTCACTTCTTGATGAATTACAATTTTGAAATATTGTATACTTGCAATTTAAAATACTTTCGCCTTAATAACGGTAATATTTTTAGATATATAAATCAGTAAGTGGATATCACTGATCGACCAAGACCTGAGCACACATCCTCAAGCTAGTACAAAAGTTGGCATCAAAATAATTTGTGAAAGGATACGAAAAAATCTAGAACATTCTGCAAATAAAATCGTTGCAGATGAGAACATGAATCGTATAATTACGCATGTTATCGTTAAGTCAAAACCTTTATTTTGAACTTCATATCAAAGGAAAAGTCATTAACATCTTCAGGTCATCAAAAGTCATCAAAGAGCGACTCCATAAAATACTTCATAAAGGTTGACTCTATAAAGGTTACAAATATTCAAGAAATTGCTAAACAAGCTGAGTAGTAAAAGTACTGACAAAAAAGTATTTCTCAAAAACAGGTTATTTTTCATCGAACAATATCATCATAATAAAAAGATGTATATTCAAAAATCTTCTAAATGAGTTTTCAGTTCAAAAATTTGTTTTAGATAAAATTACAGCATCAAACAATAAAAAAATTGTCTTTGAAATTCAGTGATAAAGGGCTACAAATCACTGGGGAATATTATAGACAGAATATACTGATTACACATTTATTACTATATGCAACGTATCGGAAAATGAATTAGACATTTATACATGATTTTTGCATCATCGATTAAAACAAGACAGCAAGGGACTGGCTGCAGAATAAATGTCCATATTTTATTCAATAAGTTTGGAAGAAAAACACCTTTTTCACCAGATCTAAATTTTTAAGACTATACCATTCAGAAGGATTTTAAAAGTGAAAGTTGACAGCTAAGAGATTTGGATTCTCTTGAAGTTTCCATATTGTGTGAAGAGAACAAGAGGAAGTTTAATGAATGAGTTATAACATACAGTTCTATTATAAGAAAAAATTAATTATTTAATTTAAAGTTCTTCTGTTAAAAGTTCGAATAAATTGAAGATATCAGTTAAATTTATCCAAACAACAATAGCTATTTAAAATCTTCAGCTTAATAATTTTAATATTAAATTACCGATTTCGAACAGTAAAGAGACGAATATATACTTCAAAATGAAAATGTCTTTTTTTTTTCTATAAAGCGAAAAAAAAAGTTATTTGAAAACATTAACTGAAATATCTGAAGATGTTGATGACATTTATACGATAAGCGGTTTGCAAAAGAGGATTTTGGTAAGTAAAAAGGACAGTAAAGAAGATTTCCAAATAATAGTTAAATATGATAATAAATAAACCAAAAGAAACAAAAGTAGGCGCAAAGAGGGAAATGAAGAAGGTAAGCAAAATGGTGAATAGGTGAAACGTTAATGAAAGAGTGAAATGGAATTTCAGTTACAAAAATTATGGATTGAAACAGGAAATAAATTTGCAAAATTTGTGACCATTCAAATCATAGATTTCAAGCAAACGAAGCCAAAGTTAGAATTTTAACATGGTACAAAAATTTAATGCCACCATAAAGTATATTTATTGTAAAGATAAAATATATATTTTAATACACTCCTTCAGCTTGTCGCCAATCTACTAATGCAAACAAACAAACGGAGTAATTTGTTAAAATCCTATCGCTAATTTATTTACTAATTTTTTGTCTAGTTGAGTTGCACATCAGCTGGCTTGGCAATTTGACATCTTTGGCATGTTTGGCGGCGTGAAATGACGGATGCAGTAAATTTTGATCAAGGATAAATTATAAATAAACAATGAATGTACTAGCAATAATTCTAAGCCTATAAAAAAAGGCGAAGAGTATATATTAACCTAGTGAAATAAATGTAAATTAAAACATATAAGGTAACATTTGAAATAGAAACAGATAACCATACCATATTCACAATAATTTATGTTTTCAACCACAGCATAAAATGTGCAAATGGCTTTGTATATTAATAAATATTGTATATCGTAAATTGCCGTAAAGAACACTTTATGTCTGTTGCCAGATCGTCACTTTATTGTGTTAAATATTTTTAAAATCAAACATCTTTCCATTAAAATTAAATCTATACTTATAATAAAGCTCAATGTGTGTGTGTGTGTGTGTGTGTGCGTGTGTGTGTATGTGTGTGTGCGTGTATGTGTGTGTGTGTGTGCGTGTGTGTTGGCGCTCTACAGGCCAGACCGTTGGACCTACAGCTACCAAATTTGGTACATGTATACCTTGGAGGTCGGGAATGTGCACCTCGGAGCCCTTTTTTTGAATTTTTAATTAGAATTTGAATTAATTAAAATTTAAGCGAAATTTCGACGTTTTTCCGCTATAACTTCTGACATTATTATCGGACAAACATGATTTTAACATCAATTTAAAGATAAAAAAATTAGCTTTCTAATGGTATCAGTGTTTTAATGTAAAACTCAAGCTCCTATTTTTAACGAATTTTTAAAGAAATATTTTAACCATGTTTTTTTAGCACGTGACTGGATAAAATAAAATAAAACAATGACGGAAGTTCAAATGAAAAACAACAACTATCATCGTAAATCCAATCTAAAGAAATACAACTTTCAGCACGTGACTGGATAAAATAACATAAATATAAAATGTGATATCTTCTATAAAAATAAATGCAAGGCAAAGGATTCTAAGAAATCGTTTGCAATATTTATATCATTAATTCCATAAATTATCTTTATTTACAGTAAACCTGATTGAATTTAGACAGGATATGCATTGATATTACGACTTAATGGCGTCTTTCTATAATCATTTGCAATATCTGTATCATTAATTCAATAACTTTTTCCCTTTTTCGCTTTCTTTAAAAAACATTTTTAACATTTTGGCAATATCACCGAAAAAAACATTTTTAATATTTTGGAAGCATAATTGATAAATTATTAGAGCATTAAACTCAAAAAGTTTTTCCAAATAAAGTTACCGACTCTTTAACTACTAATAACTGAATCTTTTAACTTAAACTATTTCTTAAATTTTGGCTAAAAAATATATGATTTAATTGGAAATTTTAGAACGCATTACTCATGGCGAACCAGCTGGTCGCCAAAGGCGGCTAGTATTTAATAAATTTCGAAATTATAAATCAAAATTTATAATTATTTTTAATAGTAGCTTTAAATGAAAGATGCATTATTGAAAACTGAATAAATCTTGTATATTATTTCTATTATCAAGGTATCAATGAATAGGAATTTTCCTCGACTACTTTTCAAATATAGTTAAAATTATTGACAAAAATTTATGGAAAGAAAATTATTTTTCAACTCTTAATCTCTCAAGCAGAATTTGTTAATGATTTTTCTCTTCAACTTGGAGTAATAATAATAGGCATTTGTAAAGCATGATCTCTCATATCACATTTTATAAGTAAAAATTGCTCTAATTTTATCCTTTTTTTCGCTTCAAAATTTCAGTATTTTTAAAAACTCCTGATCCATCTAGTTTAGAACATAATGAAAGATATAAAATGTGTGAAAAAATACCACCTAGGATAATAGAATTCAATATGATGATAGATTATTACAGAGGCTTTAAAAACAAATATTGGATTAGCTTTAAATTTTGAAATTTCTTTGAAGGGAAAGTAAAATAAAGATACCTAATTTTATAATTTTGTTCATTTATACTTGATTTTATTTTCATGTATCAGCCGCCATCGGTGACAAGCTAATTTAGCGGTATAAATGTTCCCTATAATTTCCAATCCAATACTTATTATGGTCTCTTAAAAACCTCTTTAAAAATGTTTTAAATTTCAAATTTTGCTAATCACATTACTCATACTATTATAGAAGATTTACGCTGTTTTATAATGTGTCTAAAACAAACAACTTCTTGTCAGCTCCAATCAAATCTACAGTTGAAATTAAGTTGAACTAAGTTTTAATTGCAATAAAATGAATCTTTCTTTATATTTAAAATTTCAGTGTCTCTAGATTATTTCACTTAATATGACTCATAGAACCGAGAATGTGTATTAAAAAAAAATCTAAAATGTGTTTTTCATTCGAGCATTTATTGATTTAAACTTCACAAATATATTTATTTAGCTTATTCAGACCCTTTTCCGTATAAGGTGTGTACATTTATTCTTCACGATTCAGAAATTAACTATGAACAGGATTTATTTAGATATACTGAAACCATGTTTGCCTATAACACAGAATTACCGAATTTCAATAATGCATATACTTCAAGGGGCACAGAAACTTCTTTGTTGCATTTATTATTCTAGAAAATATGTTTTATGTTTTCGTACACGAAAAACAATTACTTCTCTCAGATTTAGTTTCAGAGAGAAGTAACTCATTTTTTAAAAAATTTCAGCTTTTATCAGTGCAATGGCAACGCTTTGATAAAAGCTGATTTTTTTTTCACATAAGTTCATTCAAATTATTTTATTTTTTGTTGGGTACATTGTCAGAAAATATGTTTTAAATATTTAAAAATAGTAATATTAAAATATAATAATACACAATAAAATTAGAGATAAAATCTATACTATTATTATAAATGTGAAAGTTTGGATGGATGTTTGTTGTAGCTATCCCAATCTCAATCAATTAATAAAATACATCTGATTGATTTTAAAGAAATACGGACTTGATTTGCTGTTTTTTTTTATTTTGGGTATACAATGTAAATAAATTGTTTTACGTTAGTTGTGTGTTTTTGTTATTAAATTGTATTTATGTTATATATTTTTTTCATATATGTTTATACTTTTAAATGTATCGCTTTGAGGTTAGGTTTAATTTTTTTTGATTTGTCATTGTTTGATAGTTTTTTGTACAAATACATCAAAATTTCCCAGCGAACAGAGTCGCGGGTATCAGCTAATAATTTATAAAATATTGCTGTTATATATAATATATATACGCCAAAAATATTGCAAAATTTATATTAAAATATATAATTTAAATTATTAAAAAATATAAATAGAAAGTAGAAGCTTAATTTATAAGTTAAAAATACAGGATTATGGGATTTTTTTTTTTTTTTGAATTTTAAGTTCATTTTCTTAAAAAAAAAATCTATTGCAATTCTTTTGCAAGTTACAGTGGGAAATTTTTTTTTACTTTATTAATAAATCAAGGTTCTAAATAAAATTTCCAAAAAAGTTCTGTGGTGCACAGTTCCACCTTCCATAGTATGTATGTGCAAGTTTGGTAGTCAAACGGTTTGGTGTGTAATGTCTAATTGTGATAAACACACATACACACAAAGAGAAGGGGGGGGGGGGATTTATTTTTAGAGTTTTTTTTTTTAGTAAAATTTATATTTGGGGTTTTAAAAAAAAAAAAAAACATGGGAAACGATTCCAGTTAGCAAACCTTACTAAAAGTCAAATTTTGTCTGAAAAAATTTTCTACTGCCGGTCTCTCAAAACGAAAGCTACATCACGTGCCTCGGATCACATATGCAGTTTTTCCACTGCCTTGGTAACAAACTATTAAATATTTAAGATTAAATTTTTCAAAGTAAACCAAAATGAGATTAACGTAAAGTACTTCCGGACCAAAGCTTTTAGAAAAATCAAAGGTTAATATATTTAACTGTATTTCTTTACATTTGTGCAATATGCTAATACATCTTCTGAAAAACCCAGTTCAAATCTTGCAATACCTTTCAAACGATGGCCCTCAGAATCCCTATTGATTTTCCTAAATGGACTCCAAACAATTTTTTAATGAAAACTGTCGGTCAAAAATTATCTTGGTTGAAATCAAGAAATTGACATCATAGTTATTTATCAAACAAACCACAAATGATGCTCAGTCATCTATGAATCTAAATCAATTAAATGTTAAGTATAATCTCTGCACTAGATTGACTAAAACAGATAAAATTTCTGCAATCAGAATGTTTGAAGAACTAGATATTTCTAAATTACTATCATGAATTTGTTTAAATAAAATTTGCAAAATATTCCTTTTCAAGTTCAATTTTCAAAACAAGACACAATCTACTTCTATTAGTAAAGGTCTCTCAATAAAAAATTTCAAAATTATTTTTCACATATGCACCTAAATCTCGCATCTTTTGCAGGCCCATCAAACGCACGACACTTTAGTTATCGAATTCATCCTATTACGCCCATCTTTACAACTGAAGTAATCCTTCCTTAAAGCTTACAATCTTTCAATCCATTGATAAAATCGCAATTCCAGAAAAAAAAAAATCTTTTTTAACTGATATTTCCTTATTTTTTAAGCCTTTTAAAGTTAACTATCAAATCTCTGTGATTTATTTATAGAATAGCTTAAAAAATCACCATCAGAACAAATCTCATCTAGAAAATCTTGGTTTGGACTCTAAGGAATTCAGATATTCCTCGGTATGAAAAGGCGGATTTATCACGTGAAAACAGTCACAGGGTCGAGCGAAAATGTTGAATGGATTTATTAGATAAATACAATAACTTATTACCAGAAAATATAACAAAATATACACCGAATTTCCCAAAATAGCAAGTATCAAGAAACACTGGGCGATATTCCATCCCTTATCAGATGACTTAGAAGAGAGGGTATAATAACAATACGCCTAATTAGCCAGATGATCATCACCCAGCTTTATTGAATAAATTTGAACTTTGCAATAATTGTTTCTATTGTAACTAAGAAAATATAATTAGACATATTCTTGAGTACTGTTTAAAATATTCATATTTATAACAGAGCAAATATTTGGAATAAGCTCATTTTTAATCATCAAGAAATTTCATCTCTTTTACTCAAAAAAAAAGTATTCTGAAGTGAAATCTGTAAAATTTTCTTCGAGCACTGAAACTTTTTGACATCTATTAACTGTGACTCTCTGGTATTAAGGGACGGAGCCTTTCCAACTAAAGACCCAAGATGATAATAATAATAAGTTTAAATTTATCCAGCAATGCTTAGCTGTTGACAAATTTGAGTATATTTGTAGATAAAATGAACAGAACTGAACGTTTGATATCAATTTAATGGATTTAATTTATATTAGTTATTTACATACACATTATGTTTTAAATTATATAAATTCTGGTACAAATATAAATAAATCCCTAAGTTTTCTTACATGATAGTATGCAACATCTAATTACACAAGTGAAAAATATGGATTATGCGGATTCGATCCACATACTTTCCATAATTGATAGTGTGATCGCTTCACTAATCAAGCAAAATCGTCGCAATTAACACTGAACATTAAGACACTAACAAAACATTTAAAAATAAAAGATTAAAATTAATATTTATAAATTGATTAATAATTAAAAAGTCAAAATGTGTATGGACGGAGCTCGCATCTTAGCATGCATCTTACTTCGGGATCTTCAATGTGCGAATTTTGACTTCTTTAAGATCCTTTTGTTTCCTCAGCTCCAATTAGAACAGTAGTTAATTAATAATTAGCATTGGATAAACAATACCTCTAATCTCACCGCTTAGCGCATATATTTAAAGACTGTTTGAATATCTTGCTCTAAATCTAGTTAACATACTATATCGAAAGTAGAAGAAATATATTTTTCAGTTGTTATAGGCAGCTTAAAAGATAAAATCTTATCGTAAAACCTAAACAATTTTGAAAGAAAATAAAATTAAAATTTTATTGTTCACAGATATTTAATACTTTGATTAAATTCTGACGTAATGACAAGAAAATGTCTTTAAATCAACTCCTGTGGAAATACAATTCTAGTGATTAAACATTTCAGATATTTTTCATGGACTAAAATGAATGTGCACAAAAAAATATCTATTTTTTGGAAATATATTTGATTGCGTTTATTTATTTATTTTGTTGAAATATTCTTGTATTTCTGTAAATTTTGGAACATGACCATTACAATTACGGTTAATCCTTTAATGTTAATCAAATATCTACAATTCAATATTTGAATTTTAAACCTTAAATTACGTGTATGATAATCCTGATTAACAAGGGGGAGGAATACATGGTTTCGAGATATAGTGAACTGAACCATAAACTTTTAACAATTTTGACAGAAAATATAATAAATTTGTTCGCATATTAAAAGATGCATATTTTGAGAAATAAAAATAAAGGTAAAAATGTCCGTAGAAAAAATTTATAATTTCAAAGACGCCCAAATATACTAGCAATTAAACAGTAAAAGTGGCTTTGTATTTAAATGTAAGGGAAAGGTATCATTATAATAATTAATTTTGAAAAATTATTAAAATAAGAATAGTTATATGGTAATGAAATTTATATGTCTAGTTAACAAATATTTTTTTAAAAAAACGATATAAAATTATATTTGTGCTATTTTATTCTCTGAAGCAAAAAAAATGCAAAATCTATCATTCTCCTCTCTTAGCAATCTTTTAATAGTGCAGTTAATTCTTCTAGGTACAAGAGATATGAGTGCCAAACTTCGTTTGCAGCCGTTAAAGTGTGAAGTTCAAGGCTCAAACTAATAAGCAGGTATTCACTTTTAAATTTAAATATTTGGGGGAGGCTTTGTAAATTATGTAATCAAATATATTATTAATATCTGAAATTCGAAATTTTAATTTAACAATAGTAAAAAGTCCTTAAAAGATTCAGTAATATAAGTATTCTTTTTGAAATATGCATAAAAATACAATTTATATAAAACGCAAAAAGTGACCTTTCATAGACCCAATTATTTGCCGAATTTAAGTTTCTTTATTTTAAAATTAACAAAAGAATTTATATACTCTGAGTTTTTTAATTAAATAAATAAAACATTGCAAAAAGTTAAATAACTATCTCAGAAATATAAAATATCTGACAATTTTTTGTATGAATTTTATCCTTACTCTTTTATAACTTCATTCCGTTTTGTCAAGATTTCTAGCTTACGATTTACTTAGAATCTTAATAATAACTGTTTAATAAAAATATTTACAACATTTAAAAATTCAGGAAAAACAAAAAATTTCGTTTGCGTTTCCTTTCAAAAAGCGAATAATAATGCTAAGCATCCTGTCTACTAAAAGATAAAATTTGTAATCAAAAAGTGAGATTGTTTCAATCATAACTAAACTTATTTTATACCAGTAACTTAATGAATCAAATGTTGTAGAAGCAAATCCTTTCAGAAGATGTAAAACTCTAAAGATTTTGAATAGTAGAATTGAAATAATATTCGTACCGGAATGTGTCTGAAAATATTAAAACATGATAAAAAGCAGAAAAAATATTAACGAATCGTTTTTGTGCCACACTAGATAATATCACTGCAATGAATTAATATCCAATCGCTAATAGTATCGAGATAAAATATTTGTACATAATCATTTAAATATGCCCGAACTAAAAACATATTTTATGTATTCTATAATTTTCTACCATTTTATTTTTCTCAAATTGTTTGAATCAAAAACTATTTTATTATTTAATTTGTTTTCAACTAAACAGAGATGAAAAACAAATCAAAACTATAATATCTCTTCTCTATTAAAATTCAGCTTTCATGCATCAAAAAATACTCTTAAACATAAATTCCATATAATCATTTATTTCTTGTAGAAAGAAAATAATTTCACTTACTTTGAGAATGGTTTTAATCATTATATTCCCGAAATTGTTTTTTATCTTCCTTCTGTGTTCTATCCATTATAATCAAAACAACTTTATAATAGAAAACGATTATTTTAGAATAAGCGAACACTTCTAAACGCACTAACTCAAAAAAGAATTGACGGAATCGTTTTCATATAATCCGTATAGTGTTCGTTTTTTAAAACAATATTTTTCCCCCCAACAGCTGCAGAACGGAAATTAAAAAAAAAAAAAAAAAAAAAAAAAAAAAGAACTTTTTTTATTTACGTAATAATGCTCGTCATCAAGAACAATAAGAAATAATATATATGTATCTGTACGTGTCAAACTTCCGCAAAAAAAAAATCTCTTTTTTTCTGAATCTTTATTTCTCATTTTACTTATGTCTCATGTTAATAAGTGAATTAAAATCGGTTGAAAAGTCTAAAGAGAAAATGCTTATAAATAAAATGTTTAAATCTTTGTTCTCTATAGAAATCTAAACTACTGAACAGATTTTCGTCAAATTTTGTTCAGCAATACCAAAAAGCATAAAGAAAATTTTGTGAAAGTTAATTAAGAGCTGACTTTATTTTTTCATTGATTGAGCATTATGCTTTTAGCGCAAGTAAATAATATAACAGGAACAGCATTTGTTTATTAAACTGAATTAAAAATGACCAAAACATAGAGAAGAAGTTTTTTCATTAACCTTTTGATATTGAGAAACGTCTTTTTGTCTTCAAAACTGTTTTAGATTTCCTGCTACTTAAAAATTACTTCTAAAGTTGGCAACTGGTTTTTAATGGATGATGAAAATGTAAATTCAAAATAACTGATTATGATTAAATTTCGTATTTTTCTTTAAAATTATTATTAAAGTATGGAAATTAAAATTAACTTTATGTGATAACATAGGTAAAGTATAAAAAAAAATTAGATAAAAAAAAATTGGATTTTTCAACATTTCGAGTTCCTATAATTCTTTGATGCTACTGATTTATTCATTTTAATTTAAAATAAAGTTACAGTTTATAGGAATGGTTTTCTTTAAAAGAATTTACATAAAAAATAGTTTACATTAAAAATTTCTAAATACACTGATGGAAAAAAAATCCCAACACTAGGAAGGAGCTGTGCTAGATAAACGAAATTTGGTAGGCGTGTTTATACATCTGAAAGATGACGTCGATTCAAATTTCGAGCAACGCGCGTAAGTGTGGCGCTAGTAGCGACACTATGAACATGCAAATGAGGTTTGCTTTAAATAAGCGCTGTAAGGTTCGTGATCGTTATTTACAGTTGAGATTAGACGTAGTGGGTTAATGTTAGTCAAGGATGCCTCTGAGAAGACGAAGAAGCCATTATCAACAGCTCACTGAGTTTGAACGAGGTCGTGTTGTAGGGCTACGAGAAGGTGGGTTTTCTATCCGCGATATTGCTGAAAGACTTGGCAGGAATGTATCCACTATGCATGAATATTGGCGGCAGTGGTCAAGGGAAGGTACTGCCTCAAGAAGACCAGGTTCCAGGTGGCCACGTGGTACTACTGAGAGGGAAGACCGTCGTATTCGGCGTATGGCTGTGACTAATCGTACTGCGTCTGCAGCTGAAATTCGAGCTGCAGTTGGCACCACAGTGACACAACGAACTGTTACAAATTGGTTACTTCAAGGACAGCTCCGAGCCAGACGCCCTGTACAGTGCATTCCACTGACTCCAAACCACTGCCGTTTGCGACGTGAGTGGTGTGAAGCTAGAGCTCATTGGAGGACGGAGTGGAGATCTGCTGTGTTTTCTGATGAAAGCCGGTTCTGCCTTGGTCGCAGTGATAGCCGTTTGTTGGTTAGAAGGAGACCAGGTGAACGCCTGCTAGTGACCTGTCTGCGGCCTAGACACACAGGGCCTACTCCTGGAGTTATGGTTTGGGGAGCAATTTCGTATGACAGCAGGAGCACTCTCGTGGTTATCCCACGCACCCTGACTGCAAATTTGTACGTCAGTCTAGTGATACAACCTGTTGTGTTGCCATTCATGAACAGCATTCAAGGGGGTGTTTTTTAACAGGATTACGCTCGCCCTCATACCGCTGTTGTAACCCAACATGCTCTACAGAGTGTCGACATGTTGCCTTGGCCTGCTAGATCACCAGATCTTTCTCCAATCGAGCACGTATGGACATCATTGGACGGCAACTCAAGCGTCATCCACAAACAGCATTAACCGTCCCTGCATTGGCCGCCCAAGTGTAACAGGCATGGAACTCCATCCCACAAACTGATATCCTACACCTGTACGACACAATGCATGCACGTTTGCATGCTTACATTCAAAATTCTGGCGGTTACACCGGTTACTAATGTACCAACATTTCACATTTGAAATGGCTCTTCTCGCCAATGGCTCTACCTGTGATCTTGAAACTTTAATCAATTAAATATGTCACCTAGACAAATGTATTACTAAAATTTCATTACTGTACAATAATTTTTTCTTGGTGTTGGGATTTTTTTTCCATCAGTGTATAACTCCAACAGCTGATTTGATGAGCAATTCTTTAATTTTTGTTATACTAATTTCTTTAAACTTTCTAGCACTTTAAATATTGCACACAAATATTGATATATAAATATATATCATTGTTATTAAGTTTTCTCACTGTTGTTTAAATATTTAATGCTTCATTAATAAAAAAAGAATATAATTTCAAATTAAAATCAATTTATCTCTAGGAATGAAATCGCTCTAGTTGAAACATGAATATTTAGATTGATATTTAATGTTATACTACCCGTCTTTGACAATCAGATGATTCAGTGTATTGTTGATTGTACTTAAACTCCTTTAAATTTCTTTTGTGTAATATCTTGCTCATGATTGCATCAACAACTTATTTTTAAGCCTTAAATTGCCACAAAATCAAAATATTGTTTTCTTAATTATCTTATACAATTCTATCCAATGATTATATGAACCATCTAGTGGAGTCATGTCCTATTCCAACATAATTGCCTTAAGAATGTGAATGCCCCTTTCATCTAACCTTCAGAATACAGTGACCTCACTTTCTTATTTCACAAGTAAATTACACTAAAGAATAACATCTTTCTTAAAGTGTTTAGCAGTGGAAAAAAAAACATGAGATTAAGCATTTGATGACATATTCGAAATAATTTAATTTTCATTGCAAAATGAAATCTATTGCTGAAAATTATTCAAAAAATTAAAAAGATTATCAGGATATTACATGACAACTAAATGGGTATCATTAGGAAGACAATTTTAGATGTTTTAAAATGATGCGAAAATAATTTTTTTTTTTCAATAATATTTTCGGAAATAATTGCGGCAAGCTATCAGAAGCTCAGTGAACTTTCAACTAAAATTCAAAATAAAAATCCTCCTACGTGCAAATTCTCATTTGTCAAAATCCTTTTGTGACAATTTTGTTATCTTTGGATTAATTGGTTTCTCCTGTCAAGTGCCAACGTACAGATAGACAGACACATACACTCTCCTTTATTCTCAAACATACCGTAATATAAATGAGTGGAAGTTCAGCCAGATGCTCAGTTTGAAATGATACTTTTATTTAAGAATATTTATCAAGTTAACTTGTAACACAACTTTTTAGATAAGAAGTATAAGATAAACAAGCAATAAATTCAAGTCGTCGGCAAGAATTAGAATAAAAGCAAAAGTCACAGAATTAAAGGTAAATTGTGATCTTTAAAATGGGAAAAGTTTGCTTTAAATGTATGATGATTTCTCTTAAATTAAATCCTAATTTCCTATTTAAATCATTGAGAATATTAACTCGACGAATCTGTATTCATATCGGAAATTAAAGAGAGCAGCTGAAATAAACAGTTACATCGGCAGATATTTTGAATGATAATAAATAAGAAAAAATTTAAAGCAGGTGTTAAGTTGTAGAATGCATAGGTAGATGGTTGAAAGCTTTTAGAAACAAACGATACGTTTCGTGCGCTAATATTCCGAAGAAAAACAAACTGTTTTTGAAACTAATAAAATCTTTTTTTTATCAATTTCTGCAAGTTTTTTTTTTTTTTTGTATATAATCATTATTTGTGAATTATACTACGTGACAACATATATTTATTTTGTTTGAAATGTTTTACGATAATTACCATTTTGTCTTTTGTGTGTAACAAAAATAAATGAATATTTTCATGATGCCAGTAATGAATTGAAAAAAAGATATTTTCAAGGATAACAAATGAAATAAAGAGGTTTCTGTAACTCTTAAAATACTTGCATTTTTAATTCACGAATTCTATGTTATTTAAAGCAAACATTGTTTTAATATACATTGTAAATCTAAATAAAGCGGGTTCATAGTTAATTTCTGAAGCGTGAGGAATAAATGTACACACCTTATACGAGAGAGGGTTTAAATAAACTAAATAATTATATTTTAAGCAGTTTGAATCAATAAATGCTTTCCTGAATAACGAATTTTATATTTTTTAAATACAATTCTCGGTTCTATGAATCGTATCAAATGAAATAATTTTTAGACACTATTAAAAAAACAAAAACGGTTGTTTATTGCGACTAAAAGTTACGAAGTAATGAAAACTTGAATATTACTATCTTATAAAAATGCTATCTAACGAATATTACTAATTAGAGCATGCTACTGACCATCTATCTACAGAAAGAAAATACGCCAGTCAGCGCCTGTAGTTTCTCGAAAGTTGATTGGCGCAAAATTATGAAACAGTAGATTGTCTTAAAATAGTGATATTCGAAACTTCATTACTCAGTTCGGATTCAGTCGCAAGAAAAAGAAATATATATTTTTTTAATTTAAAATTTTGAGTGTTACAAATATTTCATTGAATATAATTCCTTACGATCAAAGGACTTTATAAAAATTTTATTTCATTGTTGTTTCAAACAAACTATATCCATTAACAGGGAAAAAAATTATACGTCATTTAATTCTTTTGAAATTGAAACTAAAAATAAGAGTTTTGTGATGATCAAGAGATTTTATTGAATAATTATTTGAAAGAATGTATAAATTATAAAAAATATTCTGGAATGCATATAAAACTCAATGTTGATCTATTCTTTTTTATGTAATAATATAAAAAAAAACACTTTAGGTTTCAATAAAAACCTTCTTTTTATGACATTTAATCACTTCTACTTTCACTAAATTTAAAGCTCCAATTTTACATAAGTTGAAAAAAATTAGAGATACATAATACAATGAAAAGAACGATCTAAGACTTCTATAACAGTATAAGTTATACGACTATCACAATTTGAAGTTTAAAAATATTTTGCTGATGAAGCAATTAAGAGACCAATTTATGTAATACATTGTGTTGAAAAGCAAATGGTTTTCAATATATTTTAATTAAAATTGAGCTGTTCTAAATGTACAGAGTCAATTCGAGGAACACACAAATTATATTTCGTCTAAATTCCTAAAAAAAGGTATATATTTTATAGTATTTATGAAAGGAGGCCCCATCCATTGAATATTCAGTTTTCTTTTAATTTCGCTTTGCTAGTTTATTATTATTTGCTCAATATAAGAACAAAACAGTTATACTTAAAAATATATTTGCAAATATCAATGTATAAGATTTCTTTCTAAGATTTGCAACAGAAATTTCGATTCCCATTAAATACTAATCTTGTAAATAATCTCTTTTATTAGCGCTCACAGCTATAAACTAATTATTGAATACATAAGTAAAAATAATATACTGAGTTGATTACTAAGAATATTAAATAAATAATATAAATTAATAATTGTGATAAAATATTAATAGATAGGAATACGGAAAATATGCACAATTTTGAGAGATTAAAAACATAGCTGTGTTAGAGCAAACATGTTTCTCCATGTATAATGAAAACAAAAACCATAAGAGACATAAGCTATTTTATTGCAAATCATTTGGAAAGTCATTTTTTCTTTCTTTTCATGCAGCACTGAATACAAAGGTAGTTTTGAACAAAAGATTTTAATTAACTATTTTAAATATATATACTTCCTCAAAGATATAAGGTGGAAAAAAATGAGAAGAAAATATTTCTTTATCAGGATAAAGGTAAGCTCATGAAGACAATTTATTCCCTGTGAATAAAAATGTTTACAAAAAAATTTTAGCAGCTGACATCTTTTTTCACAACATTTTTCAAAATTATAAGAATTAGTTCCAAACATATCCTTTAAAATTAATCTCTAAACATACTAAAATAAAAGCATGGGAAAAATAACTGTCACTGACTCAATTTTTTTAAAAAAGTGGAATGTAATCAAATGATTTAAACACCTATATATAAAATAAAATAATTTACGAATTTTTTATACACATATAAATATATGAAATGTTGATTATTTTGGCATAAAATACTCAAATTACATTTTTATACACAAAGGTATATATAATTTGCATTTCTTATTTTGTAAAATAAATTAGCTGCATAAAAATTTCCCATTCAACATCTGTTTAATTAATTATACTTAAATATAAGATTTAAAATTTTAATTAAACATGCAAAAAATTGTAATTGTAAAAACTACATAAAAGGTTCATATGACTAGAATAATAATTTAAAAAAAAAAACACTGAAAAAAAAAACCTTTTTAACGCCAAACTTTTCTATATTTTCAAAATAAGAATGCAATACACACAGTATATAATATATTAATAAGAAACAAAATAATACACTATACAATATTAAAGTAAAACATTTGAACATGATCATTATGTCAGTAGAATTATCAAGTTCTTATATATGCTCATTAAAAAATGTATATTTTAATACTTGTACAAAGCAAGGGAGATACAGTTAATGTGTTCTTTTTAGAGGACTTTTGTAAGTACAAGGTGAACCATAAAATAACATCCCTTTTTGAAAGCATCTGCAGTTTAAACTAAAGAACAGAAAGGAAATAAATTGCATGTATAGACTGCAAAAGATATAATGAGATGAATTCAAAAAAAAAAAAAAAGGACTAGAAGTTGTTGCATTATCTTGTAAATAGTGAAGATTAGTTAACTGAAGATCTTGCACATACCCACGGGATTTTATTAAAGTTTAATAATAATTTATTTCCTGTCACCTTCCTATAATTTTTCATTCAGATCTTTTTTATATATTCTTTCACACAAACATTAATGAAATTCCCCTCACCCATTTTCAATGTATTCATTTAATTACTCTTCCATTCATTAAATCCAGAATTCTCTAAGTGCTGATTTTTTTTTAATTAAATGAGCAGGCAAAGCGTTCTCAAAACTTCCATAATGTGTATAGAAAATTTGATCCCATTCCATTAATTTCAGAAGATAATATTTTATGACGACCCTGTAAAAGATCCAAAATGAAAAGGAGACTTAGTAGCAGCAGCAACAGCTCAGTACACAATAAAAAAAATAAAAAAAAACTCTGCCATGAATGCTAAAAAATAAATGTTTTCTTTTGTTGAAAAAAAAAAAAAAAAAAAAAAAAAACTACTCAACTCATTGGATGGATAAAGCTAGTTAATGCCAAATGAAGTCCAATATACAGCTGAAGCTACCAAAAGTAAGCTCTCGAATAGGGTAAAATTAAGCTACATGAGGAAGAAATTATCCTTAATATGTTAACAAAATTTAGAAAAGAAGTCCTCATATACCTCAAACACAGCTCAATATCTCACCACATTTTTGGTTCCTTAAATCGATGAACGGATAATAAATAGTTCACTGATAATAAGAAAGTGCCAGATATCATGGAAAATGAGATCAATTAGCAGTATTAAACCAATCTAAGAATGGGGAAGAGAAGTCAAGGATCAGAGCATCAGTAGGTAAGTATAATATAACATATTAAGTATAATTTAAAAAAAATTATGTACTAGAAAATATAGACATTTAGATAGGTTGTTAACCTTTTAATAATATCTTAGTTCTGACTGTAAGAGATAAACTAGTGAAAGTTGTAGTAGAAAATTTAATGCACATTGGCACCAAGTTTAAAAAATAAAAACATAATTTGTTACACTTTAGAAGTAGAAATATAGTAACATTAAAAGTACAAACTGAAATAATTCTATAATTAATGTCCTATAATTCTATAACTAACTTCATGGGAGCTCTTAGTTTTGATGAAAATTAATTATTTAATACTAAGTAAAACAAAGTACTAACAGAAAAAAGTGCAATGCCAAATATAAATTAAAAAAAAAAAATCAAATGAAAATAATAGAAATAAATTCCAGACTTCAATTATAATTTTATACAATCCAGCATAAAAGAAATGTAAGTTTTAGATCTCATAAATTTTACTCTTCTTGCATACAATTATAATAATAAACCTGTCTGAGTTATTAAACATTAAAACAGAAGTTGGGATTTTGCAACAGAGGGAATATTTTTAAATTCTGGCATTAGGCAATTATACATACTGATAACTATCATCTTTTCATTTGGGCACACCTTTTATTCTCAGCCATCAAAATAATCAATTTCAAACTGCTTTTCAGCCATTAAGTTTTTTAAAAACATTGTTGTAAAATCAACGAAATTTAATCAAGCATACAACAGAGCATATAATTTCAATTCATCAAAGTCAACAAGTCTAAGAATATGAAGTTAAAAATGATTCACAAGAAAAATGAGATAATCTAATAAAAATCAGATAATAAAAAAGTCTTGCATCTATCCTGAACATATAATTCTCCCAATTTTACAATTAAATATAGAGTTTTATTTTTCTTCCCTTAACAGTTTATAATTTTTAAAAAATTAATCTACTGACAAATCATTTACAAATCTACAACAGGAGAAGTTATAAATATCACAATTAATTTACAATCATGTATTGGAAATCAACTGAAGACTCAGTAAAGATAAATGCAGAAAAAAAAAAAGACTTTCAGAATAAGAGAGAAAAAGAGAAGAAAATCATAATTTACAACAGATAAGTACAAAGACTGATACAATAGAATTCAATGCAGTTTTCAGGCAAGTATTTCCTAAGAAAAGTGTTTTCGTTTACTTCCTCATCACATTTTTTTTATTAAACATGTTGATCTTCTCTACATAAAGGGCGGAACACTAGAAATAAACTTCACCACTCTAGAAGTTAGGAAGATTAATTAATGAACCATTACTTTGTCTTCCCTAAAACTACAGTTAATGCCAGGATAAAAGACCCTATTACTTAGTAGTCATTATGACCTGGCAGGATTAGTTCTGATTTTTTTTTTAAAGCAACTTTTGCCCAATGTTAGAATAAAAAAAAAGTAAGCACAGCATCATTTGAAATTAATTATAAACCATGAGTCACTTACAGCATTAATATAGAGAAAGAAAATTAATGCAATTCTGTAAAGTCACATTAAAATTTTGTTATATCAAGATATTTGAATATAGATTTTTGAAAGAAATAACATCATTGAACAATTAAATATTAAAAAATATTTCTAGAGCTAATTAATCCTTATCCTTTTTCTGCATGTATCAACTACATGTAATAATCATATTAATGGCAAAATCATCTAATATTATTTAAACCAATTTCAAAAACTGAGAAATCAGAAAGAAAAAAAAAATCAAAATGTCATCATATTTAATTTAAATTTTGAATTTCAGTTATGCTTCTAATATGGTATTTTCAAAAAAATTTAATTCAATGCTTTCATCTGAATTACAAGAGACAAGTATTCCAGTGGTGTAACAATTGTGGGCATATATGCTGCAGATTCTAGCCTTGGAGGAGCCATCAAGATACATTAGTGCACTTATCACATTTTTTTTTTTCAGACAAATATGAAATGTGGATATATAAGAACTATGGTAAGAAAATAAAATTAGAAAAAAAAAAAAAAAAAACTATATCAGGCCTCAAATGCCCATTAACTTTTCCATGCCACAGTGTTTCCAAATTTCGAAACACAGCAGCCCTGATAAACTTTGTATTAGTCATAACTGTGTTAAAAAGTTTTCTGCCTATCTATCAAACAATAATTTTCAATTTAAAGATGCCCTATTTATTTATTTTTTTACATACACAAGATACTGAAAGAAACTCTGTTCAAGGGAAACTATAATTCAACCCCCCCCCCTTCAATTTGTCATTTAAAAACAGTTCATACATGGACATTAAATAAAAGTTTAATAAATTATTTACCTCTGTATATCAAGGAAAAAAGGGATGAAAACTCTGAAATTTGCATTGCAGAAAGATTTCTTCAAATAATACAGTTTAGTAATATAACACAAATTTTATGGTTATATTACACTATTATACATATATAGCAAAAAATTGCCTTTTTGTGAGAGTTCTTTTTGATAACTGATTAATTACAGAGAAAATATGAATCAAAATTACTATGCAAAAGCATAAGATTCAATAAAAAATAGCTTTAGCTCTGCGTATGGAGTACCAATAAAGCTATAAAATATTTAAAACATATCTTTTCTTACTTTAATGTAATAATTCACAAAAAACTACATTTAGAAAAAAAAAAAAATGGTTGATTTGCTGAATGAAAAGTTTTACACAGGCATTAAAATATTTTTTAATTATAATTATTATTTTTTTTTTACAAAACTGAGTAGTTCAATTCCTTAAAATAATATTCTATTTTGCTGCATCACTACTGGAAAATTGACATGTGATAGACTATTATTTTGATACTGTATTTTCAGAATAATATTTCAGCTGAAATTTACTTTCACATCAGGCCATTTAAAAAAATAGTAATTATAAATGATTTTAAAAATACAAGCCCAATGTAAGTAGTACATCCTTGGGGTAGTAAAGGACTAAAATCATATTCAAAATACAAAAATTTTTGCTATCATATTACTTAAAAGATTTTTTTTAGTGATCTTTTTTCTTGACTAATAATTGGTATAGTTATTTCCATTTCAAACTATTCAGTCTTGCTACAGTCTATAAGGGATACAAAATGACACTTTAACAAAAATCCTTATTAACTAAAACTGATGTTAGGTTTTGAAATATATAAGGTATAAAATAAATTTAAAAGTTATTTACTAATATATTCAAATATCTCCATTAGCAAATACTAATTTTCCTTTTTAAAATATACACATTTTTATAGCATATATTTGATATTTTTAGCACATACCACTTAAAATATTTCATGAAATGTAAAATTCAATCTGAATACTAAAATAGAAAAAATCATGATTTTTTTAAAAACCTAATTTCAATCAAAGCATGCATATCCAAGCTATAAATCCATATAAAAAAATTACATTGACATAATTGATTGTAATTTCAAAGCTATTTAAAGCATACACATGATAAAAAATTCTTACAGATTCCAAAATTAAATTATTTGAAAACATATCAAAAGTAAAAATTAAATATATTTAGAAGACCAGATAAAAGAATACTTTTAGAATCACATTTGCTTCATTCGATTAAAATATCCTGATGTAGATGTAGCATTCTAGCAGAGCATATATTAGGCCTTGAAAGTCACAGCAAAAACAATAAAAGATGAACATTAGGAAGCACAACGTGGTGACAGGAAACATTCTAAATTAAACTGCATCAGAAGTTGCAAAGAAAAAGGAAGGAGTGCGGAAGTGTACAAAAGATATTTTTTAAAAAATAAACAATTCATAGCTTTTTTCCCTCCATTTTCAATTCATTTATAAAGTACATTTTTAATCATATTTTTAATGAAATGCTATCTAAGCTCTCTCTCAATCCATTAAAAAAAACTAAATAAATTGGGAAAAAATATTGCAGCCCTTTATAAACTATTTTTTTAATACTACTTCATATATCAAATCATATTTGACTATCCAGAAATTATGTATTGTCACTTTATAAGTGTAAATAAATATTTCTATATCAATAATTCAAAAGCATAAATTAACCTTATAAAATTGGGGATATTTTGATAATAATAAACAAAATTCCAATTATATTTAATTTTAAAAATTGTATTTAAAGTAGAACCAATTGATTAGTTTTTATTCTAGTCTCACCTCCTTTTTTTCGAAGAATATCAACTTACTTTAATTTTTTTAATTATTAATATTTCAATTCAATAACATTTAATGGTTTAATTTTTTTTTAAATATTCATCATGGCAATTGGAGATTTATTCCAACATTCAACAAACCCAATCACAGCATATGGTATTTTAAGTCTAACAATATTAATGTCATTTTTCAAATAGATTCTTAAATTTGACCTTGTCTTCAAACAGATCAAGTCATAAGGTCACTTCAGGCCAAATAAAAGAGTTACTTTGCTGGAGTGACATTCTGTTTGTTTGCAAGGGATTAATGAATTTGTTCACAGTGAAATAGTCTGATTTCTCATGTTCCTCTGTTATGTAAACCACTAAAATATGCTCAGAACTTTTTTTTTTTAAAGAGAAAGACTTCTACAAATTAATTAAATGGAATAAACAGAAGAAAAAAAATTAATGGTGTCACAGCACATTGTTGAGGCTTAAAGAAGTCATTGAACTAAAGTTCACAAAAGTGACAGCCCTGTTTCTGAACAATGCTAGGTCCTGTTTGTTAAAACAGACCTATGACACAGCAATTTTGATAGGAAGCGGTGATATATACTCTGTATGGCTTGGGGACCTATTCGTGTGATAACTATATTTTTGGCACCTTAAAAATCAATAACATTGCAATGTCAATGATTCACTAGAAACAAGGACTAAAGAAAACTGGATTAATCAGCAAGCAACAGTTTCTGCACTGGTGATGCTTTTGATCAAATATTAATATAACTACTCATTATGTGTAGATATTAGGTTACATGTGAACGGCAATCAAAATATTCTCTAATTTTAACTGTATCGTGTTTTCATTTGGAAGCAACTAATATTTCTAGCTATACAATATATATTAAAAAAAAGTTCCCCCTTCAGATCAACCACCAAAAATCCAAAAACAAAATCTGGGTTGAATATTATTAAATGCAAGAAAAAAAAAAGAAGAAGTTTATATGCTTCTGAAATTATTACAGTAAAAATGAATTCAAAAGAGTGAATATTTGTAATCTGTAAAACATAACACAATAAAGATTTTAAAAACTTTATAAAAAAATTGTCACATAAAAAATATTCAATAATATAACAAGGGTAAAAGAGTAAACATTTACATATTTCTAACAATAAATACTTACTGTATTTCCTTCTTGCAACATAATATAGCATTTTAAATACATTTTATGAACATGGAATGTTAACACCCATTTTTTTAACTGCATACAGATACATAAAAATGTACACTTTAGACAAAGAATAATTCAACTGCATTCAATTCAATATGAATACAATTGGAATATCTTCTTAATACATGGTTAATCACAATTTAAGGCGAGCAACACAAAGTGTCAGGAGCGGCCACAATATCGATGCCATAAGTATCAACTAACTCCATAATAAAAGTCCGATCGTTAACAGGATCGAGACCAACAGCATGCATGTGTTCTATCGTCCATTGCTTGTCTTCAGACTTGGACACATCCAGAAGTGTGTGAAATAATCTGTCGTTCAAATTCATGAAATACCTACAATAAGCAAATTAAATGCTTTCTCAGTTAAATTGCACTCAAGACATGACTGAATGTAAATGAACTTGGCTTTAAAGAAATTAAGAAAATGAATCATAAAAGATACTCATATTCTTCTTAAATATCAATGGCAACTGAAAATATATAAAATATCAAAGATGAAATTATTTTAATCATCATATTTTAACAATAAAACTATTGACTGGTAATTAACCAAAACCTAAATATCCCTAAAATTGTGAATTAAATATTATTTAGATATTAATAGAAAGTCGATTGAGTCGATTTTCATGTAATTTTTTTTTTTAAATTACAGGAAAATTAACTGAAAATTATTAAAATTTATTTGAATACATATAAAAATAAAAAGTTAACTTTAGAAAACGTCTTCATTAAAGAATTTTCTTAAAAAACTGAATTTTATAAATTAATATTTCTTTTGACTTTATTATTATGAGAAAGATGGTAAGGTATAGGTCCTTCAGGATTGCTACAGCTTAGCCTCTCTATTTGGATTTTCCCTAATCAAATTTATAATATATTAAAGAAAATTCTATGATCAGTCAAATTAAATATAAACATCATTACAAGAAGTAATCTGGCAATCTGAAGATATAATTAGTTCTAATAAAATATTTTTCAAATGATCTTGAATCTACCAGATTTTTATGGAGAGTAGATTATATAAGAAGTCTAATATGGGATTGTCTATATGGAATTCTAAAAAACAATAGCCACTTATAAGATTTTTCACAATATTTCCATTTGTAATTCATCATAATAAAATTTATAATTTCAACATATGTAAATCTTTCTTAGATCAATTCTCTTTTTAGTTTTTTTAAATTAGATTTTCTCAGATCAGATTTTGAATCTTATAATTTAATCAATTTTGGCTTAGAAATTTTAGATATTAAAAAATCAGGATTTCTATGTTGAGTACAATTCTTGACATTTCCCCATAATAATAATAGAAAATAATATAAACTAATAAGGAGAAATAATAATAAGCTAAACTCACAACCATAACTCTCAAAATTTTAATACTAAATTTGAATTCATTTATTTACCATCATTTATACTCATTTCAGTACTTGAAAGAATTTCAAATATAATAACAACAACACCGACTTCTCCTTTTTTAAATAAAAAAGACAATTTGCTTACCTCATGAACCATGTTTCATTTTCTTCATGAGAACTTATTCCTCCATTTTGACAAGAAGTCATTTCAGATCTGAAACAAATGATGTTCTTATACTAAGGACTCCATTACTTTATACTTCATTTGGTTAAAATAATTTTCACTAAATTTTGTTGAAAAAATTTTAATCAAGATTATAATTGAATTCACAAAATCTTAATTTAATCTGTCTAATTCTATCTTATCTGTAATTATAAATTATTGTCAGACACACAGAATGCTTGAGAATCAATCCTTCATTTTGAATGTGATCTAAATAAGTAAATAAACAAATAACGGAATACAAAAAACTGATACTTATCATAATAAAAATAATTTTAAAATAAATGTCAAATTTTTAGTTTCATGCTTCTATTCTAAGCAATCTTTTGCAGGATGCTGCTATTTTTTTTCTTCATGATTTCAAACTATTAAATTGGAGACTTGTTTATATGTTTTTTCAACTAATTTGGTAACTTGTTTGGATTGACTATGCTATAAAATGAACATTTGATAGCATAGTAAATCATACGAGCGTTGATAGCACAGTAAATCCTCAATATATGATATAAATAAGGGAGAAAATTTCTCTATAAAATCAAACAACCTTTCAAAATCACAAATTATACCAGCAATAATAATTAAAACACATTAATTGAAATTTTGGTCTAAATAATAAAATATTTGACAGTTATATCTATGAGTGAAGGGGTGGTTGGGTATTCCTTGCCATTATGTGATGCAAACATTATTGGAAGTATGAATTTTTTACTCATATTTACTCATATTTTTGTCTTTCAAAATGATATTTTACAGTATTTATTAAAAAGAATTTTAATTTCTTGAATATGAAATCATATTCAAGAAATTTTAATGAGAAAAGTACAGATCAAAAAATGTTATTAAAATCCCAATAACCCGAATTTAAGAAAGAGCCTGTTTTATTGTACGTTATTTTTCATGAGACTTTCATAAAAAAAATATTAAAATAATACTTACTGCAGTTTACATAATTCTTCATATTTCTTCTTATCAGCATAGCTAGTACACATGAGTTTTTGGATCATAGCAATGTCGCTAATAAAATTTTGATTATCAACATATAAATCGTAGAGGTTTGTTTTTGACTGAAATATTTTTTCTGTAGTACCTAGAATATAGTTTGCATTTAAAAACAAGCAAAAGTATTCATATAATAATAATATCTTGAAATCTAATATATAATATATTTAATAATAATATATATTAGATTATTATATCTCATATATATTATCTAAAATCTAATATATTTCTAATCACAAGATAAAAAAATATTCAACATTCATAATTTTAAATAATAATTTTAATTATTAATTTAACAATTAACATAAAACATATAGAATGACAATATAGACAAATTATATATAGCATACAATATATAATTTGTCTGCATACAATTTAAGGAACAACATATAATAAAAGAAACAATAGTGCACTGCAATATATTTCAATGAGCTTTGCAGCTGCAAATTTATTTAAGCAGGAACAAATTCTAATAAGCCATTAGTTTTAAAATAAGATCTAAGAAGTAAAAATGAGCATTTCAAACTATTAACTTACAAGCCACAAATACTTTTTCAGAATCTAAGTTATCCATATCAGCTATGTTGACATAGAAAAATGGTTGAGCACACCAGTAGCCTAGTTCTGACAGATGGTGTGCAGTCAGAGATATAGTACAGTAAACTGAAATGAAGGAACAAAGCTGGTGTTATTTGTCAGTTTACTAACATTAACTATATGCACAATTTACAAAGAGTATTGTATGGTTTTAAGTATTGAAAAAAAAAAAAAAAAAAAAAAAAAAAGACTTAAAATTTGATTCACTAGGAAGAAAACTATTTCAAAACAAATAATTAGAAAGATGTTTGAGGTTTATTCATTTCCCTGAAGATTGGGATATTAACTGCATTGCAAAACTACTCACGCAATGGATTAAAACTGAGACTCAAATTGTTACACAGCAACTTAAAGAAACATAAATAATTTGAAACTTGCAAGAAAAGATATGTCAAATTACAGCAAAATATTAGTTCAAATAAAACAAAAACAAAGATTGCATGTTTTTGTATCATAAACTAAGAACAAACAAAAACATTATACAACTTTTAAAATGGCAAATTTGAATTCAAACTTAATACGAACATGAAAATAAAGAGAATATTTTGCTTTATTGAGTTTAAAGAAAATTGGTGGTTAAAAGAACCATTTTCTTTAATAGAACAGATTATATAATTTAGAGAAGTTATGTTTCATATATATATATATATATATATATATATATAATCATAAAAATTAAAATGAAACCAACTAGGTTGAAATCGAAATTAAAACTCAATTCAGAATTACACGCTAAAAGTTCACAAAATGAAAGGTAAATGAATAAGAACCAATTAATGAAACAAATCCAAAATACTATATTCAAAGAATTATTTAAACGAAACAGAAACCGAAGTAACTACGGAAACGAAACCAAAACCGGAATCGAAACTAAAAATCATTACTGATTCAAACAAGTTTTAAGAGTTAAAATTTTTTTAAATCAATCATTGTATTTGGAGAGCGCAAATGCAGCTACAACTAAAATACAAATGAATATAAATTAATTAACAAAATAAGAACCAAATCAAAACAATAATCAATAGAAAAAAATAGTCAATAGAAAAAGAATCCGGCCTGTAAACTTCGTCAGGAGCCACTTTCAAGCAAGGATTCCTAATAAGGGATTTTTTCTGTGAGGCATCGGTGGACAATGGTCAAAAGTATTGACACCTCGTGGCCCAAAAATCCCCCGAAAATGAAGGCAAAAGAGACATACCAATTTTAACAGCAAAAGACAAAAACAAAGCAAAACATTAAAAACATCAACAAATGAGACAAATATATCTATACAAAGTAAAACTACATAAGAAAAATCACAATTAATGACTAAATTAAGAAAACAATAAGTGAACAGACCTGGCCGCGGACAATCCTTCTTCCTTTCCAATAATAATACTACAGTGTAACTAAACATAAATGGGATTTATTAGCGCCATCTATTTCACTAATATTTCATTATTTCTTTTTTTATTAAAGTATTGATATTACAGTAGTTTTTTGGAAAATCATTATTGTTATTACATATTGTTTTAATTTTATTGAATTGTGAGAAAATTAAATTTTTGAAAATTTTAGAGTTAAGATTAGAGTGATAATTACAGAGTTAAATTATATTAAATTTGAATTCGTCTCTTTTATCATAAATACCGACTATTGTTTTATCATTAGCAATTTCGATCCTTAAATCCAGATAAGTAGCTTCAAGATTATCACTATTTGTTTCTGTTAAAGTTAATTCTTTTGGATAGCAGTTAGTAACAATATTGGTATTATCTAAGTTAAACAAAATTAAATCATCAATAAATCTCCATCCGTTTATTAAGTAATTATTAATTATTTTTTTCTCATAATAATGTAGGAAAATGTTGGCTAAAGCACTTGAGAAAGCTGTACCCATTGATATACCCTTAACTTGTTTATAAAAATCAATACCATTGAATACATAATTTTCGGTAATATTAAAATTGCATAAAACCAGCCAGTTATGTTTATTAATTACATTTTCATTTAAATATTCGTCATATATATGAGTACAGACATTTATTAATTTCTCATGGGGCAGGTTGGTATATAAATTTTCAAAGTCAAAAGTATTAATTTTATAAATTTTGTTATCTTTTAAGAAATCCAAAATCTTTTTGTTATTATTAATGACAAAACAATCTTCTTCTTCAATTTTACTTAGAATAATTTTTAGGTATTTGAAAAATTGCTTCCCCATGTAGTAATTATAACTGCCTGTACTACAGGTAACGAATCTAAATTTTATTGGTTTTTTGTGAAATTTAACAGTGGGGAACAAATAAGGATACTTTAAAGAGCATGTTTTAATTTTAATTTTTTTAGCGAAAGCTAACAATCTTTTGTCTAGTTCCTTTTTATTTGAATTAACCAAATTAAAATTAAAACATGCTCTTTAAAGTATCCTTATTTGTTCCCCACTGTTAAATTTCACAAAAAACCAATAAAATTTAGATTCGTTACCTGTAGTACAGGCAGTTATAATTACTACATGGGGAAGCAATTTTTCAAATACCTAAAAATTATTCTAAGTAAAATTGAAGAAGAAGATTGTTTTGTCATTAATAATAACAAAAAGATTTTGGATTTCTTAAAAGATAACAAAATTTATAAAATTAATACTTTTGACTTTGAAAATTTATATACCAACCTGCCCCATGAGAAATTAATAAATGTCTGTACTCATATATATGACGAATATTTAAATGAAAATGTAATTAATAAACATAACTGGCTGGTTTTATGCAATTTTAATATTACCGAAAATTATGTATTCAATGGTATTGATTTTTATAAACAAGTTAAGGGTATATCAATGGGTACAGCTTTCTCAAGTGCTTTAGCCAACATTTTCCTACATTATTACGAGAAAAAAATAATTAATAATTACTTAATAACCGGATGGAGATTTATTGATGATTTAATTTTGTTTAACTTAGATAATACCAATATTGTTACTAACTGCTATCCAAAAGAATTAACTTTAACAGAAACAAATAGTGATAATCTTGAAGCTACTTATCTGGATTTAAGGATCGAAATTGCTAATGATAAAACAATAGTCGGTATTTATGATAAAAGAGACGAATTCAAATTTAATATAATTTAACTCTGTAATTATCACTCTAATCTTAACTCTAAAATTTTCAAAAATTTAATTTTCTCACAATTCAATAAAATTAAAACAATATGTAATAACAAAATTTCTTTTATAAAAGCAACAAATAGTTTTATTAAAAATTTAAACAATAATGATTTTCCAAAAAACTACTGTAATATCAATACTTTAATAAAAAAAGAAATAATGAAATATTAGTGAAATAGATGGCGCTAATAAATCCCATTTATGTTTAGTTACACTGTAGTATTATTATTGGAAAGGAAGAACGATTGTCCGCGGCCAGGTCTGTTCACTTATTGTTTTCTTAATTTAGTCATTAATTGTGATTTTTCTTATGTAGTTTTACTTTGTATAGATATATTTGTCTCATTTGTTGATGTTTTTAATGTTTTGCTTTGTTTTTGTCTTTTGCTGTTAAAATTGGTATGTCTCTTTTGCCTTCATTTTCGGGCCACGAGTTGTCAATACTTTTGACCATTGTCCACCGATGCCTCACAGAAAAAATCCCTTATTAGGAATCCTTGCTTGAAAGTGGCTCCTGACGAAGTTTTCAGGCCGGATTCTTTTTCTATTGACTATTTTTTTCTATTGATTATTGTTTTGATTCGGTTATCTTATTTTGTTAATATATATATATATATATATATATATATAATTAGACTACTTTAAATCATGCAATTCTAAGGCAACAAACTACTTTTCTTTAAAATAAATCTAAAACCCTTTTTAAAGAACAAAATCGTAAAAGAAATTTCACTTCACTGAATGTCTATTGTATGGAATATGCTAATCATTCTATTAACTGACAATTAAGTTAGACTTTTTAAATTAATTTAAAATTCTAAATCCAGAAAATAAAATTTCCAGAGCATGTTACCCATCATAGAGTTTTTTTTTATGTACGTAAAAGAATTAATTAATAAATTATAGTCAGATACTTTTTAAGAAAACTTACCCCTATAGCAAACAACACCAATTGGAGGAGGGGAAAAGAAAATGATGCGCTTTTTCAATAATGCTAACTTCCACAAAACAAAAATTCTCTCACCAAAGAAATTCAAAAATTGTGAAAAACAACCAGCTGGATGAGTGATCTAAAAATAACACATTAAAAATGTATCAAGTCTCAATTTATAGCAAAAAATTTCATAGGAAATAAAATTATTTGTTCATTCACAATTTACAAAATTTTTATCAATATAAAACATAAATGAATTTTATTAATACAAGATAATTTTTTGTTATGTTTTAAAAAAAATAAATCTGAATGATTGCAGGATTTTATAATGATGTAAATTATATAAGTTTGTAATGATTTTGAATTGTAAATAATTTAATGAACTCTAAATTACATATTTTAAAGTTTACCTGTACATTTTGATTTATATTTTATTAATTCCAAATATATTAGAAAATACTGAAACTTCATATATGGAATGGTTAATATGAACACCATAATCTATTCTGTTTTTAATTTCTGCCTTTTGCTTATCAATATATATCAATATGAAAACTTAATAAAAAAATTGTTTTTCATCAGAGAATTATTAAATCCTAAAAGACTGTTTAGAGACATTATAATAAAAACTACCTCAGTAGAAAGGTAATGCAAATCACCTCTATTACAAGTGATATGAAGGCATGCAAACTGTATACAGCCAGACAACTTAAAAAGAAATAATGTTCTATTTTTAGACAATATATATTATACATTCAAAATGGCAATAAGAAACCATTAGGTTACCATTACATAAGGAAATATAAACAGGCTTAGTTTGTCAAATGCTGCTGAAGAGATAGTACTTTTTCATACATATAGAAAGTATTTCGAATAGTGAAATAAAGTATGATTATGGTTCAGCCAAGAAAAGAAATGGCAACAGATGATTGCTATATCACAATGCTAGTGAAAAAATACCAAATCAGTCATTGGACAACATCGCTTAGCACCTGCATACAGCAAATGCAGGACAAGTGTTCCTATTCATTTTAATTGTACGACTGCATAGAAGTGGCTTATTTATCTAGTATGCAGAATGTTGCATATTATTCACAGTAGACCATCGCTGCCACTGTTTACAATGGTATAATAAATACATAAATTAATAATCTTTTTAATAGAATAGGTACTGGTGAGGCAGACGCAAGGAGCAGTCTACACTCAACACAGTTCATCATTATGTTTTTACTAGAATTATGTCTCCCCCCTACCTAAAAAAAAGAGTCATTACAACCTAAAATATGATTTTCAATGTCACTGATTTGAAGAGAAATAAGGCAGTTTTTTCATTTTATTAATATTAAGAAAATATGCCATTCAGCAGTACTGAAATGTTTGTGTAGGAAGGTATAATGATGAATGGAAGAATGAAATGCCATATGTTTAACCAAGTTACAGGGACTAGAAATCCATACTATGCGGAACTTATCAGTTCCCAAGTTGCTTAACTTTTGCACTCTAATGTGCTATTAAATAATTTCATTTTTATTTAGATAATAGAGATGTTAAAAAAATACACAGTAAAAATACATAATTTTATATTTGAAAATTAAACTTGTGATCAAATAAAAAGTACATTCTATGCTAAAGGTACAAAAACATACTAAATTGGCATATTAAAAAGATATATAGTCTTTTTTTTTCTTCTTTTTTCCGGAGTAAAGTTAAAAAATATACATCAATAAGAGAAATAGTTTTTTCGAACTTTTTATCACAATATTTCGTATAGTCTTAAATTCTCTAAAGTACCGCTCTCTCACTTCTATTTTTAAGTTCAAATTTATAATAAGAAAGAATTTTTTTAATCTTTCAGAATAGAAATAAATATGTCTTTAAAAGCTTTATTTTATTTAATCTTTTAGTAATTTACCTACACTAGTCAAAAATAAATACACAATTAAGGGTAGTTCAGTAATAGAAAGCACTAGAGAATTGAAATTTTGAAAGTAGAAACATCAGTCTATTATTACTCAACTTTTATCTACTTTTCTTCTATTACACAATCTGTTCTTGCTAGTCACAGCCTATTATTGAAAAATAATAAAAAATTCCAGTACGCATTGACAAAGGCATTCAGAGTACTTCCGTGGAAAAAAAGTTGCGACTAGCTACTCAAGTAACAAGACATCCATAATATCATTTATTATTGATGGCAATATTCTTTTTGAATCAGCAAGAAGTATACTTTTCATATACTTTTCTGTATATAAAATTACCATTTTCATAGAAGAATAATGGCCATTCTTAGACAAGCTACAATTTATATTAAAAAAAAAAAAAGATAAGAAAAAGAAAAGAGGGGAAAAAAAAGTCTTAGTTGTAGTCGTATATATTAAGGTGCATTATGGTACTCATGACTGCATGTTACTCATATGATAGTAAGGAAAAAAATGGCCCATTGAGATTAACCTTAACTCTTTATGCACTCAACTCATCATATTTGTTCAGACAATTGAAAGCTTATCTGTATTTGAAACAAACTCACTGTTATCTATTATCAACTGGTGTGAGGTTTAAATTAGATAATTTTAAAATCCTATCGCAGAAACAAAGATAGCTGTAGTATAATGACGAAAATAGATCATATATTAAATGACATACAAAAAAATGAAAGTTACAATTTGTTTTCTAAAATTTCCCCCTAATTGTGCATACTAAGCTAGAGTGGATATCAAATTACTTTTTGTTCAACCTATTCATAATTCATATTTTATTACTATAAATATTATATACTCTTTAAATTATTTCTCAACTTTATTATCAGATAGCACTTTACATATAGAATCAAGATTTTAATTAACTGCGAAATTATAATTAAATTTTGAAGTATAATAATGTTACTGGAAAAAAATAATTGTGGAAAATTTCAGAATTCAAGTACATGAAAAATGACTCCGAAAATCTATGATAAAATTCTATCTTCACTATATTAAACAAGTTAAATAAGAGCACAAAACAATAATACATTTCCTTTTCACCCTTTATATTATACCTTTTCCTCACATATCAAACTATTTTACATAATATCAATAATCTAAATGTTAATTAAATTAATAGTTTTAATTCGAAACAAAATTTTATCTCGACTGTTATATTTACTTCATATTTTTTCATTTTGAATCTTTAAAAAACTACAGAAATAATGTTTAAAAAAATGGAAATAAGTATGATGTAGTAATTAAGTAATCTAAAAAATAAAGTAAATATTATCCATTTTTCACGAAAATCAATCTTATTGTAATAAAATTTTTACCTTCATTAAAGGCATAATATTGTTCCATAGTTTAATATTGTCTGCATCAGAAAAAGCGCTAAAAGTTGGAAATGAGCCTTTATGGGTTTCATAATATGCCTCCATTTCAGCATATGAACCAGGATTTTCAAGAAGTTGTCTATTGCAAGAAAAAAAATGGATTAGAATTTAAAAATAATATCAATACAGAAGCTATAATCAGCAAACAGATGCATTAAAAATACAAAAATTTGATTTAAAAATAAGAAAAGTAAATTCACATAAAAACTAATTCTTAATTTTTTCGATAAAAAAATTATCATAATACAATTTAATAAAAATAAACATTTCAGTAGCTGAAGCAATAATTAATGTATAATGAAACAAAATAATCAACCCAAGTGACCCTATTTATGGATAAGTGGTAACAAAAAAATCAATTTATGCAGCACTTTGCAAATATTTATATAGCACTTTACAGGTACTTCTGGCTAGCATCACTTGATAAGGTAACTAGTAATTCAGGATTGAAAGGCACTAATTCCCAGCAATTGGATATTTTTTTCCTTAAGTTCAAGACAAGCTTTGTCACATTCTTTATTCCAGTAAAACTCCTGATATTTATCAAAGTAATATTACACATTTATCTACATAAATAGATAATCATAAAAACATCTGGAATGAATCTAGAATAGCATATAATCATACTTAGAAACTGTTGAAGTTCTTGAACATTTCTTAGTTATTGTATTTGCATTATAGCTTCAACTTTTGATGGTGATTATGCTATCTTATTGCTTTCTATTACGTGATCAACTATGATTAAAAAAGTGTACATTTCTTCACACTTAGATATCACAATCATTTAACTTTTCCAGACAAGCAAATAAGATATCAATATTATTTGAGCATTCATCTTTAATTTAACAATAGATAACAATTCCATTGAAAAAAGCTATAGTTTTTGTTAAACCATTCAGGATTTGACCAATTACCCATTTAAACTGAAGTGATGAAATTTTAATTCCAAAACTCAGTCTGTTTATATAAAAGGCATTTTGATGCATTGAAATAGTTTGGACAGTGCTGTTCTATTCACCAGTCAGCAGCCAATATATTTTGAGAGGAGGAATAGCCAGAATATTAAAATCTATTTATAATGAATTTATTATCCATATAAATAATATTATGACCTCATATTTATATATATGCATTAAATGTAGTTAAGAATCGATACATCGACATATTTGATCGTTTGATAAAATTCAACAATAATAATGTTGATTGTGTCAACTCTTAAAATTTTAAATAAAAGAAAAGTTATATGTAGTCTGGATGTTTAATTTAGTCTTTTAGAAAAATACAATATAAGCCAACTCATTAAATAATAGAAACACACATAGAAGATGAAAACTGTTAACTGCTATAGCATTTAACATTAAAGTCTTTAGCAACATTTATACATCTTCATGTGTCTAGTTGATATTGATGTCCTAATATCAACCCATTTAACATAATGAATTTTTTTTTAAAAAAAAGTATTAGTTATATAAATGGATTTTACAAGGGACAGAATATTTTAAAATCTTAAAAATTCTGCACCCAACACATATTTTAATATTTTTAAAACTTTCAATATCTAAGTGTTCCGCAGTGTGATCTGATAAAAAATTAAATCTCAGAATCATTTTTTTAAATTAAATTGTGTAAAATTTTTTTTTTTAAATTAAAATTATCAAAAACGAATTTGTTAAATACTTATTTTTCTACCTGACTTGTTTCTTCAAAAAGTTCATGTGATAATGAAGAGAAGTATATGAGACAGCTAACACTCCAACAGATTTCATTCTTGCACCTCTCTCAAATGCATTATCAACAGGCATGTTTTCAAAGCAAGCTAAGCCATATAACTGCCCACGCTTGAAATAACTAAAAATACAAAAGTTTTATTATACCAGATAAATAAAAAAAATATATATAATCAATCATAATATGTGCAAATCAGAACAAATTTTTCTTCACAAAATAATACAATAAACTACTTTTTATAAATATACTTAAGAAACAGAAAGTAGAAATTACCTTAATTTAAATTATTCTCTAATATTTAAGCTTCAATTCATGATTCATAACTGTAAATATTATGGATACATGCAATCAATTTTTCAAAAAAAAAAAAAAAAACCAGATATTGTATTTTATATGGAATACAAATTAAATTAAAATAATAAATTAAATGTTTATTAAATTCTAAAAATATTAACATCATGCAATGTCATCAAGAATATATAAAATAAAATACATCAGGATATTAAAAAAATGAAAACAAAATTCCCTTTTAAAATATGAAACAGATCTAATTACATAAAATAATAAATTTTAAGGCTGTCACAATTTATATATTATTGAAATAAAATTCATGGCATTCCCTGCAGCTTATTTCTTGGGAATAATTAACAAAATGAATAGAAAAATTCATATAATTAATAGAGATTATTTTAATTAGATCAATACCCAGCTTTGAAGGTATAGAAAGGCTATTTTAGGATGGATTCATCACAGATTACTTCAAATTGAGGGTTGATATTGCTTCAAACCTAACACTCATTATATATATAAACTTGACTTAATTTCAGTTTTCAAAATAGGCAAAATTAACACAATGTATTATCATTTTGCTATTTCATTTGCCCAGTTTCACTTCTTCATTACAGCAATGTAAAAACATTCAACATACACATAACAGCTGATTTTCAATGAAGTCAAGTCTAGGGACAGTTGAGGCAGCATCAATAAGGACTTCAATATCAGCTCTTGTTTGGCATGTCCAAAACAATAAATCATCCAATGAAAATAATATCAAAATTCAAGATTAATTAGTTTTAATTTTCTGAAACATTATCCTATTCCTCCCTTCTTATATGTCCCATATCTCTCTTATAAGAGGGAGAGGTGTTACAATTTTTGGCTATGCAAATAAAAACTAATGAATTGTCTTTTTCTGTTTTAGCCTTTTTTTAAAATAAATTAAAAGATATACTTTTAGGTTTTTATAAAATGGATTCTAGGCAAGTAGAAATTATTGAAGTAAAATATTTCATGCAAAATCTATCCCACTCTATCTAAAGTAAATCTTTGCAATTCTTTAGATTTTTTTAAAATTTAATATTTGCCATTCGTGAGTAGATGCAGAAAAAAAGACAAATCATTCTCCCATTAATTAGTATCAATCAATACACAAACATAAATAATTGAATGTTTATATTAAAAGTCTTCAGCAGCAAAGTTGCAGATTAAATTTAAAGAATGAGTGGCACAAGAAATAAGTATCAAATCTGAGTTGAATTTTCTAATACATGATCTAAAAACTGCTAAGCTATGCTTGAAGCATTACTTAACTACATTCTCCATCAATTTTAATGCCTAGCTCTATTTCTTTTTCAAAATGTAATAATTTACCTTCCAAATATGATATCACTTAAATAGTAAATATACTTCAAGGATTTAGTACTTTATTTTCATTAGAATTATCAATTTAGTCACAATAAATCTATGGAATTAATTCCATCATCTGTTAATTATGTGAGGAAAAAATGAAAAATCAAAGAATGTGTGTTTCTCTGTACCCTAAATAACAAAGAATTTTTATTTTCCATGCTAATAAAGCAACAATTTATTGAATAGATTATTTTGCAATCTATTTAATAAAATAATGAAAATGATGCTATGTTTTTATATATGAATATAGATAGAATTTTTAGAAAATTCGCTCAATTTTCTTTTCTAGAGCAGTGAAAATTGTACTAAAATATTAAAAAAAAATTTCATGACATATTTCTGGTAAAATGTTATTTAAATCTATAATGATATATAAAACATATCTTATTATTTCTATTCTGTAGTGTAAGAAAAATTTGTTTTCAAACAATTTTGCAAAATAAATCACACTTATGAATTTAAACCTCCAAAGAATGAGACAGATAACATCATAATCTATTCATTCTTTTTATTTTTAAAAACTGAAATGAATAATTAAAAAGGTAAAATGAAATGAAATAAAAATAAGTTTTATGGACAAAAGACTGAGAAAAATAAAAATTAATAAAAAAAGATTAATAAAAATGATATTTTTAAATGAATAATATTTTTCAAGCTAAAAAAATTTCCAATGAAAAGGAGTAAAATCATTAACAATGATTTTAGATTTTTTTTTACATCAATTATCATTATAGATTTTATATGTTTGCAGAACAATTTTTCCTTTTTAAATAGAATCGGTAATACTATTATTAAATGGATTAGCTTGTCTGATACAGTTAAGTGTGTGAACAGAGTTTCAAAAAAGCAAAAACACAAATCTTTAGCGATTTTTTTAAAGTTTCATTTTAAGGTTGCTGTTACATGTCTAATTTTAAATCAACTCCTATCAAAGAGTGGAGTAACATCTTGAAGGAGACATTAATACAAAGTCACTGGAACTTTTAAAATTGTTACAAATAATAAATATTAAAGATATTTTATTGGATTTTTTGCAAACTCACATAAAATCAGTTTGGACTCTATGGGAGCCACTTGCCATAGCTCGAAATTCAATGCCATCAACATTGCAATCATTAGGAAGATACCATTCAATAATGTTACCTATAAAATAAATGACAATTAATTTCCTAAAGTAATGTAATACTTCTTTATTACTCACAAGCGCAATAATTAACTTGAAAAATGAGCTTTATTTATGTCGAAGATTTAGAAATATGGAAAATCGGTATCTGGAAAATTTGCAAACTTTTTACAATATTAAAATTTGAGAACCAGAAACGCAACCTGATTTCATCAAATATAATATTACCATTTCCTATAAGATTTTACTAATTCAATATTTTTAGATGAATAATAAGAAGCTAAGCTTTACAAAAACTGCTTCGAATATTTTGTACAAACTTCTCTTAATGCTATAATGATAGCATCATCTTAAATGTTTTTTTAACTCATTTAAAAATTACACACCACGTATGCAATCCATTTTCACTAAGTAAACAAAGCAAAAAAAAGTGCCATCCCAAACGAGCTTCAAAGGTTTAGTTTAACCATATTTTTAAATTTAATATGGGAATCAAATTTCATCTCAATAAACCTATTCATCATATCTATTTAAAGTAGTCTATCTTATCTAGAAAGGAAAGAAGCAGTAAACATTCTGATTGAAGATTTGATCTTATCATATATATATTGCTTGCCAACAGATTCTGAGACGACTATCTTATTAAGGGGTGAGATGAGGAACAATGAGAGCATTTCCAGCATTCCTTTTGACCTTGGATTTTCTCTATTAGATGCTAGTACTTGTAAACATCACCTTTCATCGTTCTTTTCATCCCTATTTGGATGAATTAAACCTATCCTAATACATGCACAAAAGTACAGAGGTTATACAATCCATTGCTGATTAGTATATATATATATATATATATATATACACACACACACATCAGACTAAAATTTGAGAAATTGGTATCTATGATAAGTACGTTTTGTACCCAGCTCCAAAAAAGATGAGTAAAAGTAAACCTATTCTCAGACTTATTTTAGCTACCTAGTAAGAAACATGTATATCAAAGTCATCTCAGCCATTAGGAAGTAATAGTGAAGTCATCATATATACAAACACTGTTTTATATGCATGTTTTATACACAAATACTGTTTTACAAGTTTAAAATAATTTTTTACATTTCATAATTATATGTTAGTTTCTGAAATGCATGTATATATTGTATATTTGTATACAATTCTAATGCGAAACTGTTATTCAGAAAAGAATATATTTTATTTCATAACATGTTTAGTTTAGCATTTTTTCAATAAACATTAATTTGTATACTTGCTTAAATTATTTTATTCGATTTTGAATCCTTTTAATTTTTGTTGATAAGCCAAACATAATTTTCTTCTCTTCCAGTGGATGGGTACTGTTCGTCAAATTGATTCTTTTCAACTCATGGTTTATTATATTGTTTTGTTGAACTTTGTCAAGCTTCAATATTTGTGATATTCTGTTACAATTAATATTTATCACCAACATTTCAAGATGAGATTTCTTATTAAGATTTGGCAAATTTTTCTTTGGAGACTTGCAAATAGAAAAAAATAGTGGTTTCGAAATTCCTTTCAAGTTCCATTCAATAAGTGTACGTGTTTTTGAAAATGTGACCGAAACATTTAAATACTTTTATGTTACAGGTGTTAAATTTCTTTAATTTATAGAGTTATATTTTGCTATATCAGTTATAGGGAAATCAGAACCTGAAACAATTGAAGTATTAAGTTTTATACCTTAACTAATGGGAAAGAAAACTGTTATTTTTAAACAAAACACTGAAAATCTTAAATCAATAAAGATTTTAAGAAGTATTTAGTATAAAATGATGGATAAAAAGATTAAAAAAGTCATATAAATGGGGAAGTGAGCATGAAAATGATAACTATGTCCATTATACAATAGCATCTAATCCATTACAACATGTATGTATTTATTCAAAAAAACTAAGACCGATTTTTTAAGGAAATTATACGTTAAAGAATGGTGTTATACTAATATAACAAAAGTAGAAACCTTATTCAGAATCACTTATAAAGAAGTTCATTATTGGCATAAAAACTAATCTTCTACATAAAATGTTCTTCATTATTAACATAAAAAGAAATTTACCAGATTTTGAAATAAAATTAATTAAAAGCTACAAAAAGAAGCAATTCATTACAAAATAATGTAAGAAAAACAACAGAAGAAAAATTGAAGAGAGTTAACCAAATACTGTTGAAGTTCTTAAAAATAATTTTACTATCTTACAATGTTGATAAATACATAAATTTTGATATTTCTAGAAATGTTGGCTTTTTTTTACATATTTTTAAATTGTTCATTGCTTCATAGACTCAATAAGCTAAAGTGATGAATTTTTAAAAATATTTGCTTAGTAAGGACATAATTTCGCAAAGTTAAATAAAAAGTTTTATTAATATAAACATGTAAAATTCACCAAGTTTTTAGTAGTTACTTATTTTGAAATAAAGACAATAGCCCAGATTTTCATAGAAATATATTTTACGATAATAAAAAATCAAACTGTTAAAAATCTTAAATTCAATTACCGGCTCGAGTATCGAAGGCAACCGAAAATATGCAAACAATGTCAGCAAAATCCGGATTATCCAAGCCGTTTCCTATGTCAGGCGGCATGTGGTCTGAATCTCCTATCACATCAATAACATTAGTAATACCATATTTCGCATTTTCAGTATCTATGACAGCTTTAATTTTCATGTCATCATTTTCCAAGGATCGAAAACCTACATTATTAAAAGAATCAATGCTGTTAATGCTGCTTTTCCGTTCTAACAATGGAGTGCGATCATTTACTATTTCCGAATCTGCCATTGATAGAGAGTATTAATCACTAAATCAACAATACAACGATAAAAACATCCGTTCCCGAAACATAATGACTAATAGTGCAAAATGACGCCAAAAGATAATATTACTAAGATAACTACTACAATCGGTACCATGCAACAAATGTAAACAACGAAACTGAAAGCGATCTTCTGTATCCTTTAAGTTAAAGTAACTTTTTTTATATTATTCATTTAATCTGTTTATAGATTAATGAAAAAAAATCATTTTGAGATAAAATATCAAAGGTTTTCAATTTATATCATAGAATACATATGATAATTATTCATATCGGGCTGTTTATATAGCTCTGAAGAGATAATATTGAAATAAAAGCAACATGTTTTATTTTCAGTAAAATTTAACAGTATCTGGCAATAGAGTAAAAAAGAAGAAAGATTGCCTTGTATACGAAATACGAAATGTCTATTTCAGAAGCTTGGATTTAGAGCATCCTAAAGCTGATTGGCTATTGGTATGACGTAAAGTTCGGCAAGCAATTCGTAATGACTTTTTTAAAAAAAAGGATAGTCATTGACCATTTATCTCCTTGTTTTGCATGTAGCTAATGTAAAATGGGTTGCATGAGTGACTTATGTATAGCACAATTTTATAAAAAACAATAACAATAATATTTTCAAGCAAACACTTAAAAAAAATTCAAAAGTTGATCTTTTTTTTAAAAAAAAAAATCTAAAGAATTCAGCAAAATATCTATATTTTCTTTGCAAAAAACGATGTTTTTAAAAAATAAGTATAAAACCTATGCATTTGAGTCTCTTGATTTAACCAATGAGCGTTAAGATGCAAAAATCCTAGCTTCTGTTACAGAAGCTTGTTTGTTTCTGTTATCATAGCGGTTCCAATTACTGCTGTAGTTAAAAATGCAATTAATATAATATAAAAACTATAGAAAAGACTTCAATTATTTTGAAATGCCAAAATCTTTGTATTAATTTACAAAATTTTTCGATTTCCCAGTGTACATTTTTTTCCAATTTTATTTTTTATTATGTACAGAGAGTATATTTCTTTTTATGTTTTGGCATTTATCAGTTGGTTTCAATTTTCTGTTTGTTAACAACAACCACATGACAAGAGATAATAATTAAGGAAAGGCGCTATCAATTAAGAGTTTGCATGACAAAAATTTTAAAAAATTACAGTGCTGGGAATTTTTTAAGAAACTTGTTAGTGAATAAATAAATAACTTGCTTGTTTATTATATTAACAAAGAACATGGCTTTACGTGGATTTAAAGTTGTTGAATTTGCTGGTTTAGCGCCTGCTCCTTTTTGTGGTATGATATTAAGGGATCATGGAGCTTCCGTGATCAGAGTAGATAAAGTAAGAATTATCATAAAATAAATTTTTCTTCCTAAATTTTAAAAATCTCACTATTGTTATTTTTCAAATGTTCTTCCTTTACACAATACTTATTTTATTTATTCCATATTTGGTGTAACTTAAAATGTTTATGACATAAAAACGTATTACTAAAAAATATTTGAAATTTTTTATAACATTTTACTTGTTATTCCTTGCTTTCTGAATGAAAGTGTGATATATTTGTATATACTATGTAGGTATAGATATTCTGCATTGTCGTATCATTGTAATTAGATAATAAAAATTTGAACACTGCCAGATGTTTTTTTAAAAAATAAAACCAGTTGAGAAATAAGAGACGTCATTTTTTATGTCCATCAAAATAAAAATAGCATTTTAAAATATTTTAAAAATTGACTAATGTAACTTTAAAATGTATATAGTTCCTTTCTTCTGTACATCATGGATATTTACCTAAAAAAAAAGAAAATGCTTATCCACGATAAATTGAATTAAAAGAACTAAAAACTTAACTTTTCAAGTTTTGCCATCAAAATTATTGAATTTGTAGATATGACATATCCTTCATAGTATTAAATAGGCTATAATATAGGTAGGTTAAATATTATATAGTATTAAAGAGTTCAACTGTTGTTGTTTTTAAGCTGTAACGAATCTAAATATAGGCATATCAAAGAAATTAATATTTCTACTATTTGTTAGAGATTCAGATGTAATCATTCATCAAATAAAATTTAAATTATTATTTACCCTCAATATTAAATTCTGCATCATTTTGAATTACTTGTAGATAAATTTGTATCAGAATTGTATCTTACTGAAAATAAATTTCTATATAGCTTGCCAATTTCTATTTATGGTTTAGATTTTATATTTTTAGAGTTATATGTTATGCAGAGTTGTATGTTTATTGCAATTTAGCACAATTAATATTTTTCAAAAAAGGGTATGTCATTTTTAATGTCTTCTATAACATTTGACAGTACAGTAGCCGACACAGTGAGAAATCGCCATAAAAGGTAGAATTCTGCTGACATTGGTAAAACATTGCGCTCAGTTTTTATTTCGTTGACCATTATGTCATTCGCTTTGCTTGGTGACTTGACTTGCATTTAGCTCAATTTAATGACAATTGTGCCGGGCTAATGGAAAAGTACCCATTTGACCATTATTCAAAATTAGGAGGTTAGTTAAGAAGAAAAAAAATCCTTATAAATCTTCAAAACTGAACTTTAACTCAGAAAACCCTTGTAGGAATATGTGTTTGAAACATTATAAGTAGTGAATATTATTCTCTAAGCCATATTAATTCATTTTCTCTTTTGTTCATTGATTTTATAAATTCTTTTTCTTTCCATATTCCTTCATTTCATTACAAAAATATTCACTGTTGTAATTATGTATTAGAAACTTACTTCATGATAATATCATTTTATTATTTAATATTCAGTAATGCATCATAAAAATACTTGTGTTAAGGAACTTGTATGTTAATGAAATAAGTTTTTATAAATTCGTAACTTTTAAGCCTAAACATAACTTTTATTATAAATGTTTATTGAAGGATATCAATCATTTGTTAAATGAGTAAATTCATTTTTTAAGACAAATATGTAGTTATGTTTTATTTGCTTTTATATTTATTTAGCCTTTCACAATGGGAGAGATGGATACATTATCAAGGGGTAAACGATCTGTGGTTGTTGATTTCAAAAAACCAACTTCTACCTCTATTCTGTCCAGATTATGTGCAAAAGCAGATGTTCTTATTGATCCATTCCGTCCAGGTTTTGTGCCTTTGATGACCATTTTTTTTTAATGATTTTTATCTAAGATATGGCTAAAATTGCAAATTTTTCTATACTTTGTTGCAATGCAATATTTATAGTCATATTTCTAATAATAAATCATTTTCTATTCTTCAGGTGTGATGGAAAAATTCAATTTAGGTCCTTCAGAATTATGTAAGCTCAATCCTAAACTTATTTATGCACGGCTAACAGGTTTTGGGCAGGGTGGTCCTTTTTCTAAAATGGCTGGTCATGACATTAATTATATTGCAATAGCTGGTAAGTGTGAAAATAAATACACATAAAGTTAGAAGTATATTTTTATGTCTAGTAAGACTTTAAAATTTTTCAGTTATTTAATAAATTCATATATGCTATTTGGCCGTGTACAAATATTGTATGAGATACTTGCAGAGCTCTAAAAAATAAAATTTTTACCTTAAAATCTCATTTTTATTTCTTATTTTCTATTAAACTTTCTTTTTCTTGATTTTAAAAATTCTATCTCAAATATGTTTCCGATGCTAGACATGAAATAAGGTAAACTATTTGGGAGTTTCTGGATTCCCCATCTTATTTATTTTACAAATTTAAAAAAAAATAATTTTCCATTTTATACTTTTCTGCTGATTCCCTGCTTCTTTTTTTTGCATCCCCCCATACAATATTTGAAAGAAAAATAGGTTTTTTTATTTGGCAGTTTAAATAGGTTTAAGGGGGGGAATTTATACCTTACAAAATTTATGTACCAAAACCTTTTTTTATATGTCAACAGGAATTGAATTTGTGATTAAATTTAGATACTTGTGCTTTCTTTTTTATATTTATCAAATGAGCGTAAGAGATATTTTTAATTTGAAAAAAAAAAAAATTGCAACCAACTAATATTGTTTCCAAGGAAATTTATCACTTTAATTAACAGTAATATATATTATTATAAAATGATCAAAATAATTTTCATGTAGGATAAAATATATGAATTAAAAGCTTTAACTTCATTACATCATTTATTATCCTTTCTGTCTGTAGTAAGAGAGTATTTTATCAAGTAATCAAAAGCAGTTTCCAGTATGAAAAGTTTTGTATTATATATGACATTTAAAATCTAGATTATTTTAATCAGTTAAAAGTTAAAATAAAATAAATAATTTTAGTTAATTTTTTTTTAGGTGTTCTTTCAGCCCTAGGAGGAGAGAAACCGCAACACCCAATTAATTTAATGGGTGACTTTGCAGGTGGTGGCCTTATTTGTGCTCTAGGCATCTGCCTAGCTTTACTAGAAAGATACAGATCTGGTAAAGGACAAGTGATTGATGCTAATATGGTAAACTTTATTCAAAATAGTTTTGCCCTCTCTTTCAAATAAGTATGATATCTAAGTAGTTTTTATTAAAACAGAGCATTCAGAAGAAGTTATGTGGTTTTACACTAGCAGTAATATTGCTTTCTAACTGCTCAATTAAAGACATTTCAGTCTAGTATTTATGAAAGAGTATTTTCATTTATTAACTTTTTTCAATTATATAATAATTCAAAATAATTAATTATACCTGTTTCAGGTTCTCCCATTTGCATCATTTTTACATGCTTCCTACTAAGTAGTCGTAATCAATATTATCATTACTAAACTAAAAGATTGCGATAATTCTGATAAAATTATTTATTAACATTATCCATTCCAGGTTGAAGGATCAGCATATGTATCCAGTTGGTTGTGGACTAGCCGCTCTAAATCATATCCTTACCCACTTTGGTCGAAGCCTAGAGGTGGTAATATTTTAGATGGTGGGACCCATTTTTACCAGACTTATAAAACGAAAGATGGAAAATATGTTGCAGTAGGGGCATTGGAACATCCTTTCTATTCTGCTTTCATAAAAGGTAAAATTTTTGCTTTTCTTAATATCTTATTTCAATTTTAATTATACTTCAGATTTTTTTTTATTATTGTTCTTTTTTAAATTATTTTATAACAGTTGTATAAAGTTCATCAATTTTACTTTTCATGATGATTACTTTTGTAATAGTTAAAATGAATGGTGGTTCCCTCCCCCTTTTAAAAAAAGACAATTACACAAAAGTTTATGTATATGTATGTATATATATATACATATACATACACAGTTTCTATTATGTACAAATTAGTTCACATGTTCATGTTCAAATTTTGATGTATATATGTAAGAACTTACGGTCTGATCAGCGTCAATATTGGCTGTTTAAAATTGCTTGCGAGCAAAGTAACAACAACACCCAGTTGTCAAGGATGTCCTACAGGTTGTGGCTTAATGCCTATGTACTCTCTAGTCACATACTATTAACTTGCAGTGGTACAAAAGTACTCTTTGGCTGCTATTTTTGGTGATGTTGCATGTTGAGATATCATTGCTTGCAATTTGAAAACGGAAAGTGTAGTCCAGCCACTGTTAAACAAAGTTGTAGCAGTGCCCATGGAAGCTACAACCAGAGCTATATTGCAGCCCTTGTAGATTTGGGCTAACAGGAGATTCAGTACAGATGTCTTATCCATACCCCCTGGTGGGTCAAGCAATAATAATCCTGCCTTTCCATTATTTACTTGTTTCTTAATCATTCCATAGACATAACTATGCTTTGCAAATAATCGTAATGGAATTTCATCAACTTACGCTTCTAAAACAGAGATGTTGTAGTTCAACTCCTTCATAACTTCATTTGTAATTATCCTCTTCGCTGCAGCTGGAGTAGGCCAAAACCACTGAGACATTTTCTAGATATGGAAATCATTGTATTCTCAGTTTATACCATAGCTCTGTTAATGATTATGTCATACCTTCCGGTAAAGTGTCCTTGTATTTATCCCACAGCTGGAGGGTGTTTGATAGTCTGTAAATGCTCACTAAAATTGAAAACAGATCATTTACAGCTAGAGCCTCCCTTGGAAAGATAAAATTTGCGTTTTCTGAGCATTTCTAAAAACTATCAAATAATGACAAATCAAAAAAAATTTAAACTAACCCAAAAATGGTACATTTAAAAGTATAACCATATATGAAAAATATATAACTAACATAAATATATTTTAATAACAAAAACACACAACTTAAAAACAATTTATTTGCATTGTATACATGAAATAAAACAAAACAGCAAATCAAGTCCGGTCAAATCTATGTTATTTATTGATTGAGATGGATACAACAGTATTATACACATCATTTTAAAACTTTTCATTTAAATGAAAACATAGTTGTCAGCAATCACGCACGAACTTTCAACGCCAGTTTCATTAACTCAATGCAGATTGGGAATTTTTATATTTCCTTTATTCTGTTTTATTTTAATTTAAAAGTACTTCAGAATAAATATGAAAGATAGATAGATTAATTAACAACGTTTGATTTTAAATGCATCAAACACTAAGAAAATAAACAGAATCGTTTGAAATAATCGGTCAAACCATGCTAAGCCTAACCCCATTACTGTTAGGGAAAAGAAACTGCAGCCTTACTCATCTTTGATAGGATTTGGGCTCAGATTTTTAGTGTGAAAATTAGTTTTTAATTAATGAAAAATTAACTAGATTAAATAGTAGCCTATGTTCTATTCTGCACTATAATCTATCTCTGTGCTAAATTTCATCCAATTCTGTTCAGCAGTTTGGGCATGATTGACAGACTATCCACAGACGGGATCTATCCGCATTTATAATATTAGTATAGATATATATGCCTTGATCATAAACTGTAGCATAATGTTACTTACGCAATAATATATTATTTAATGAACCCTTGCTTTGCTTTATTAAAGATTCTTAATCTTTCTTTTTCAAAAATTAAAAAAAGTATATATAGTATTTTCAATTCTTAAATAAACAGATATGTAGCCATATTAAATATATCAGTATGAATGTAATCTAAATTTGTGTATCAAGTTTTTTTTTTATATATATAAATAAAAAATGCTTGCTGTTTATACTGTTGTAACTATACTGTTTTAAACTATATTTGTTTAAAAACTGTATAGTTACAATTTAAACTATATAATCATAAAGCATTTTGATTATTTAGCTGTACTTGCCTTGCAACATGATGAAATTGATTGAATAAAATAGACAAAATCTGTCATCAAATTTTTGAGACCTGGGACTCTGCTAAAAGTTTCATTCTACAATACCTTTCATAAAAAAGGAAAGCATGGACAAATGGCATATCTGAGATCCATAAACTTTCATCTGAAGAGAGTGATAAAATTGTTATTGTAAGGAACTCCGTTAAGTTTTTCTTCATAAAGACTGTGAAATTACTTTTGATATTTCTCTCTGTAATTCAAGCTGCTTGGGGGGGAAGGTAGTAATCATTCATTGTTGGCGAACCTAAGTTTCACAAGTTTTCATGTAAAATAAAAATGGATAAAATCAGACTGGTAATGGGACTGAGTTTTTCTAATTATCTAAATTTGATTATACTTGGAATTAAGGAATTTAGAAATTCTTAGTCCATCTAAAGCTATACTGCAAAAAAAAAAAAAAAAAAGCTGTTAAATTAACCACTCCATTTAAAAAAATTATTCTTTAATCTTCTTAATGAAATTTATTCGTAGGCTTAGGTTTGGATCCAGATAGTTTTTCTCAAGATAAGATTGGTCCAGAAACCCAAAAGAAATGTGCAGATGTATTCCTAACAAAAACGCAGGCTGAATGGTGTGAAAAATTTGATCTTACCGATGCTTGCGTAACTCCAGTGGTGCCACTTGAAGAAGCTCACAATCATCCTCATAATGCCCACAACCAGTCTTTTATGAAGCAAGGTGAAACCATAGTTCCTAGACCTGCGCCACGATTGTCTCGAACTCCGGCAGAACCTGGTCTCATGAATCCAGTTCCAGGGCAACATACTAGAGAGATCCTTCTCGAGACCGGATTCAGAGAGGATGAAATCGAATCATTTATTGAAGATGGAACTGTATATTGTACAGACATGAAAGCTTCTCTATAGAACAGAATCATAGATTTTTTTTTTGATATAAGTGATATAACTCGGTGCAACCTTTAGATTTGTTTTGCTGTATCCAGAGTGGCCAGCGTTTCTGTGGTTCAAATTTCCATGACTTCTCCCAGTTTTTAAAGAAATTTCACAGACATTTTTTTAAAAATATTTCTAATGTCTTCAGAATGATATCACTTTATTTTATTCTCTTTCATTATTGCACAATATGTTTTTAACTTGTTTAAAAAATAGTTCTATTCTTTTAACTAAATTCAGTGTAAAGTAAAATTTAATACTAAAAAAAAAAACATTTTTATTTATTAAATTTTAGATAAGTTTCAATTAAGTAAAACTCTACCTCTTTTTTTTTTCTTATATATTAACAAACACTACAAAATACATGGCTGTCTAGACTAATTTTTAGCCAACCAGTTGTATCTCAGAACTGTTTTCAAATTTAATCATGAAAAATGCAATGCAAAGATATATGCATATTGGTGCTTAAGAATGTTTTGGATTTGTTTTCTTCTAGCAGGGTCTCCCAATCCATACCTTTAATCAACACACCAATCAGAACTGGACAGTAATTTTACTAACAGAATAAAACTTCATTTACGAATATAAAATGAAATCACTGCATGAAAACTTCATCAATGAAATCAAATTTGCATTGACCTCAAGCTCACCTATAGTTAAAAAAAATGACTGCATTTATTTGATGGTTAACTGGTACAATAAAGAGGGGGGGGGAATAGACCCTTATCATTTTTTTTACTTCATAAAAAATATTTCAGAGATATAATTTGTTTAAAAAAATGGATGAATTAATTTTGTTAATTTTTATGGTCAACTATTTCATACATCAAAAAGTGTAAGAAAAACTCTGCCATTCTCTTAAAAAAATTTTTTTGGTAAAATTTATGAAAGGCATGTGCACCTATAATGTATCAAAGAAATTAGTTTCTCATATTCAATATTATTTTAAGTTACAGAACATTTTGTTGAATCTATGGGAAATTAAAAAAATATTAGAAATAATGTGCATTTCGTTCATTCATAATGGAGAATTTAATTATATGTGTTGATAAAGTTTTTTTTTTAATGATCTGATAAAAATAATCAAACAGAAACGGTTGATGAGAATATTACATATTTATACTTAGCAATAAGTTAGATATGACAATAAATCTTTCTGTTCCATGATCTGTTTAAGATTATCAGAAAAAGTTTCTTTTTCATTAGTTGCCAATGATGTTTCTTTCTACATAAGAAAAAATACAGCTGCTCTGGTTTTATAATAAATTCTCTGACTTTTCCCAAAGTTCCTTTACGATTCTCGGTTGGCTGGCTACCCTGGTATATTATTATGATAAAGGGTTTATTTTTATAAACAAATTCTATGCAAAGTTTCATAATAAGAGAAGAAAGATGTGATTGTTTTAAAATTCCTATATAACATATAAATGTATAGATATCATAAAACTAATTTTTTAAAAAAAACTAAGTACAGTATCTTGATAGTATGAATTTTTTTTTTTTTTTCCTTCTTAATATAGAATGCTCTAAGGTTGCCATTTTAAAAAAATAATTCTAGATATCGTTGATCAAATTATAACGTATTTTTAAAAAATACTATTTTTTAAACACTTGTAGGATCTATTATGTGTTCATAAGAGAGAATTACATTAGAGCTTTTAAAAATCACTGCAGATGTCAGCCTGCAAGTGCAATAATAAAAGATCAAATTATAGTTGTTTATTAAGGTAATCACTCATATATAAAGTGATGAAAATAAACTTGAAATTTGGAAGAAAATAAGCAATAAAATATATTATATATGCAAGTATATTTGTATATTCATTTATAGAATTAAATAAAATGACACGGTAAATTGGAAAATCAGTATCATGAATTGTAGTTCTGTGAATAAGTATATAAAAAATGCTATATAGAGCTGCTTTTTGAATTTTTAAAGTTACCATCTGATGATGTATAAAATCTGAGCTAGAAAAGACATTAGAAGATTCATATCTCTTTCTCATTTCATATTGTCAATTACAATGCAAATAGCATATTAAAAGATCACTGACTTTTATAGTGTGTGAATTTCTAAGTTTTATTTTGTCAAGTGTAATGATGTTAATAATTTGGTGCTATTAAATATGAATGTGATACTACTGTGGTATTTGGCTAAAAATTACGAGGTTATATTTTTGTATATTAACAAACTGCTTTATCAGTAATTTTTCTAATAATTTTCTAGTGTTTATCTTCGCTTGTTAATTCTTTATATAACCAAGGCAAATTTAATTTAAGCATTTGCTAGTGTTTGAAGAGTAATTAGAATAAAATGTCATGTTTCACAATGTATGTGGAATTTTAAGTCAGCATTAGGGGAAATGTTCTTTAAGAATAAATTACATATATATACACATATGAAACATTTGTAGTTATCTGCCATACATGATACATAAAACTAACATGTTATACATCAAACTATTAAAAAAAATTTGAAGATCTTTTAATGCTTTTGAACTTGTAATATTTAGTATTTTTAAATTATTCTGCCTATAAATGAAATATTTTTCATATCGAAAGGGATTTTAATTCAATGTTTGTGTAGAACATAGAAGTATTTCTATGTGAAAAACAATTATGTCATCCGAATTCTTCCACAGACTAGATGTATATGAGGTGCAAAACAAATTTTTATTAAAATCAGAGCTTAATTTTAAATATCAGCATTAAAATAAAAATTTCGATACTAGTAAAGTTAATGTTTTCTTACTGACACTTGACGTCACTTCTCTGCTGCTATATATTTCAGATGATATTAGTGATTATTATCTGAACTGACTCAAGTCATATTTTTGTAATATAGATGAAGCCAAATTATTTGTAAGAATATTGTGCCCTTTTAATAGTGACTACATATGATTAGAATAAAATATTAAACTAGGGAATTCTTCGTACAGGTTTTGTTAATTAATTTTGCTACAGCATGAGTTTGACAAGCTTTGCTTAAAAAAGGTTTCTTTAATATAGAATTTTATAAATGTGTTTTATCCACAAATTTATTTATTTTCTGTACAAAATTAATTGTTCCACTATATATAAAGTTTATTTCTGTTAATTTTTTATCTGATTTATTTTGATAATAAAGTTTAATTTATTTGAATATGTATTTTGAATTCATTCTTCAAAAGGTTTTGTGTGAATTTGTCTCATCAAAAAGTGTAAATTCTTGTTCTTCAATTATTAAATAGCGATACTAATAAAAAGGTATAATTATTTTTTAATATTAATGACATTGGAAAATTGTTTAAGGTTTCTTAAGAGTTTAAATTAATATTTTAATGATTTAATAATTGTTAGGAGAAATAAGTTGTTTGCAATCACTAAATTCAATAATTAATTTTGACCTTTCTTTAAATAATTTAATATTACTTCAATAAGAATAAAATTTAGATAGTTCATTTTATGCTTACGAAGCATAATAAGATATATTGTATATAGCCCTATCTAAAGGTATAAAAATCTCGTAAAAATATCAGACAGGACACAGGCTTGGAACAAAAAAAAAAAAAAATGTTTTGTTTAACTATTTGTGTTTACACAAATACTTAAAAATACTGCACTTATGTGATGAATCATACTAAACATAAATGCAGAAAAGTAAGTATGATTAATATAATAAAAAATATCTATGTAATTATAAATAACTATTAAGAGTCCAAAAGGTGGTACCACCAATTTAAGCATAATCGAAATAAATCAAAGTAAACAGCCAAGTTTCAGTACATGATATACATGTATGTTTCATGCATCTCCAACACAGCTCTACCAATTTGGATCAAATTTTATATTTAGTTAAGACTTTACTTTTTAAACACAAGTAAAAAAAAAAAATTACAACTAACTATTATAGTTCATGAGATGGCACTACTAGTCCACTTAGAACCTTAACAAACCGAGGAAGCATTCGAGCTTCAGTAGGAATCTAAAAGCAAGCAATTCTTGTATAGATAAATTTATTTATTTCAAGTATCTCAGAAACGGCTTAACAATTTGGATCAAATTTTATATTTAGTTTATGTTTTTGCCTTTAAGTTTATCTATATAGGTGTAAAAAAAAAAAAAAGTGATTTTATACTCCTTCCCCTATTTTTAAAAAAATTATTTTTTAGAATAATTTAATTCGGCTTCGAAATATGAGAACTGGTTCAGGAACATGACTTACGTGAGTTGTATGTTCAAGTGGGACTTTTTGCTAGATTTTTTTTTACTTACATATTTATATTTTAAATTTATCTGATTAGGTGTCTTCCTTGAAAAATGCTATTTTACACAGATGCACAAATTGTTTTCATTTAATAACAAACTATTAGGACCTTCTACTTCACAAGCTAACATGTCGTGCTATCTTGAACCTGATTTCATTATGGTAAAACACAGTGCAGGTTCAAATATATGTTATGATAAACTGTAAAATAAATGCTGTAATACAATAGATTGTTTCAAATAACATGCTAAACTAAGTGCACTTAGGGTTTTTTTTTTTAATTCTTTAAATGATCAGTTTATATGCTGGTAAGATAAAAAAAATTATGTAATTCGCATCTGCATATTTTCTCAAACACACCTTTCAGCTAAGTTTTGTCTGTCTCGAATTAATGAATAAAAAAATAAAAAGGATTTTGATAAAAGAATTGTTTTAAATTTAACAAAAGATTGAAATGAAAAAAAAAATTATATGTTATTTTGTTTATTGCTAGAATATTTATATTTCTATATTTTCTTTCCCACATTAGCATAATTGTATGTTTATAATAATAGTCTATAAATATCAAAGAGAAAACTAGACAAGAAGACTCTGTTATTCATAATTTTCCTTTTTTTTTTCCTGTACAAAAATATTTTTACTGCCTATTTTAGATAATAATATTGTTACAAACTTCTCTGTGGGTTCGTGAATTGAATAGGCTTCTTAA
>JAPMOQ010037680.1:1127902-1174096 GCA_026543055.1 Argiope trifasciata | reverse complement strand
CGTAATTCGTTCACTTACTTCAGGCGAGCTCTGATCACTCACTTCTTTATTACTTCGTTCACTCTCCATAGCGTCTCGAAGTCGCTTCACTAACTCTTCTTTCAGACCAGTTGTAGGCAAGCCCCGATTCGATAACTGTTCTCGTAATTCTGTAACACGCAGTCCAGTCACCAATTCAATATCGAAGTCAGCCATTTCATTAATCTTCACTATTCAATCCCACTTCTGACACCAGTTTGTTACAAACTTCTCTGTGGGTTCGTGAATTGAATAGGCTTCTTAAGCAGAGCAGCGATATTAGAAAAATAAAGCTCTTTATTTACAGCACAATGAAGAATACAAAGTTCTGAGAGTCAAAAACAACAGCCGAAGTCACAGAAGTTCAACACAACAGCAACACAAAACAATACACTGATTCAGCGGGAAACAGATCAAAATCAGAGCCGTAAGCTCTCGTACTCTCTTCGGCATAAAACACAACGGAATCACCCTAAAGTATCAGCGGCTGCGAGCCCACGTCTCCACTTCACGAAATCATAAGACGAACTCCTCTCTGGCATTTCCGGTCCGCCTTATATAGTCTGGGCCAAAATAGTAGATTCATCTAGAAACTTAAAGAAACTTCTGGAACCGGAAGTTGACAAATATCGCCAACTTCGCCAATTTTGTCGCCAAATTTGGCGACAAAATAAGTTGCCAAAACTGTCGCCAACTAGACGATATCTCGCCAATTTGGCGAGATTCCCATAGAGCTAATGTTATTTACCAGGTACTTAAGAAATTGATGTAGTTCACATATTTACATGCAATTAACATTAATACTAAGCTATTTTTCAGGCAGAATAAAAATTTTCACATAATTTAGCATTATAAACACATTTTAAATACAAAAACTGTAACAATATATTAAAAATTACATTACTCTTGATTAAATTTTTGCTGTTAGATTCTAGTTCATTTCGCTAACAGGAAATATCACAAATTTAAAATAGCTTTAATATAGAAATATTTTAAGGGTGGCAATAATATTTACTAATCTTCTAGCATGGTTGAATCAAAAGAATAATAATTCTTAATTTTTATCCTTTTGTAAAAGAGAAAGAAAGACTTTCTTTGACAAAACTAAAGATCATTTTTAATGTACAAGAAACTAGGATTTAAAAAGAAAAAAAACCCAAATGATGATTAAATATTTTTTTTATTTCACTGACAAAGACATATAAAAAAGATATTCTTTCACTACAGATTAGTTTCAATGGAGTGAAAAATTCAAAAAGTATCAGTGGATTGTTTAACAAACATTAATGGGAGGGGGAAAAAAAGAATTCACAGATTGAAATTAACTCTTTATGACTCATTACAAAGAATTTGATGGAACTTTAAATGATTGAAGATTGTAGAAATAATTATTCATTAAGAAAATATTCCCTCATCACCGATAAAAGACTTCTAAAAAAATAAAGAATCAACTTACATTATCAAAATGTAAGAGAAGTTTGTATTCTTCTTCAAAAGAATTTTAAATTAAATCAACATGATGAGGAAAGAGATTCTAATGTTAATTTATGAAAATAAAGAAACAAAATAACAAAAAAGATAGAAGCCTTGATTAGTACTTCATTATCACTGGTACACACACGTTGTCTAAATTACATAAATTAACAAATTTCATTGATTTTTCTAATTAGGAGTTGCTTTTTCAGTTTGTATAAAATTTTAACACTCATATAGTCATAATTATTGACTATATTATTTTACAAAACCATATACAAAAACTGACTACTAGACATTTTGTTTATCCTTTTAAAAAGCACTTTGTGCATAACTTTTTTTTTATAAATAATGGCAGTGTTAAAACAAAAAGCAATAAAATAAAATATTTTAATGTAAAAGGGAAGACATTTCATTTGGCAATTTAAATCCTTTTCTATTTCTTTTTCCCTTTACGTACATTCTTAGGCTTTGAAGCAGCCGGAGCCTTTTTATCAATCAATCCAGAACCACCAGCTTTGGCACGCAATTCTGTTTCGACATTTGATTTAATAGTTCTTTCCAGAGCCTATAATGAAATAAGAGTCATTCATTAGAAAAATACCCAAAAAATAAAACACTGTCATATAATCTCATCAAAAAAAAAAATATATAAACCTTTTGCAATTTCTTTTTTTCTACAACACTTTTCTTTGGTGTCTTCTTAGTGATAGAACTGCCTAAAATTGTATAAAATATATTAAAATTTGTTATCCTTCATAACAATAAAATTAAGTACATGATTATTTTTTTTAATGAAACAGTAAACGAGAAGTAATATCTGCATGCTTATTTTTACACAATTGTTTTGAAGTATAAATATTCTTCTGACCAGTAACCAAATTCTCAATACTAAAATGCAAATATTTGATTTCATTGCAATTTTAGAAATAAAACCTAATTGTGCATCACATTTGTCACAATTCATTCAATTAGTTTCTACATTTATATTTATTTCTGATGTATAAAGAATGAAATATTCTATTAAATAGATTTTTAGATATAGATTAAAGCCAACACTCATATCTCATGAAAGGTGGAGAGGAAGGCGATTACTTTCTGGACTACAGATAAGTTTTTTCAAAAAAATGTTCAACCCAGTTGGCAAGTTGAATACATGGTAACGGCTACAAAGTCTAACATGATCTACTTGTCTTAAATGAAATTCCAATCAATATAATATTAAAATATTTGAACTTTATTTTTTTTTAAATGCATGGTAAAATGAAAGTAATTTCTTGGAAACCTGCCTATAACTTTAAGCAGCATTTATTCACTGAACTTTCTATAAATTTCAGCTGCAACTGATCTTCAGTTAATTAAAGGAATCATGATTTACTTGTGGCTGCATAGAATTCCAACTACTACTTATTATCAAACTCATATTGCATTACATTGACATGAGCCGTGTGTTTGGAGTCACCATCCTGCAGGACAATGAGATTTCCTATCCAAACCCAAATTTAAATCCCTTTTCTTTTAAATTGTTTCAAAGTATATGCAAGTAAACCATATGGCTTATAATGCTATCTATAAAAACTAACTTCCCTACCTTGGATGAAGCCATCATACAACCTTAACCATAATGGAATCACCATCACATTTAACTGTAAGATGTAAATTCTTTGGATCCAAAACAATAATGGGCTTTCTCCATACAGTGTGATGACCGTCACTTTAAAAAATGTTGAATTTACTTTTAATATTAAACATAACTTTTTTCAAATGTTATTAGTCTTCAAGTGATGAGTTCTAGCAAACTCCAATTGCCTTTTCTGATTTTGCAAGTTAATGAACGGTTTATTTCTAGCAAGTTGACATTTATACTAGTTTGTCCATTACATTTCACATTGTTTCAGCACTTAAACTTCTGCCTATAATTTAAAAAGTTTTTGCAGCAAATCTAACAATTTAGGATCAATCTTAATTTTTTTTCAAAATTTTCTTTTTTGTGACATCACCTTCCTTTCCTATTTCACATTTATTTTCAATCAATCCATCCTTTATAAATCCTTTGCTATCTGCAAGCTCTATCCAAACATTGGTTGCTTGTACCATTATTAGAAACAATTGCTGTAAAAGTCAAGGATTTTGTTTGAACTAAACTATTTCAAACAAATTTAAGTATTTCATGGAGCTCATTGCATCATAGATTTCACCCGAGTCCCCATTCTGCTCCAGAACCAAATATAGGTTTCTATCATTCAACTTTTTCCAAGACAAGGCCAAGCACTGCATAACACCTTGTGGTTTTGTGGAAAAAGCTTTCGCAAAACAGCCAGTAAGAGCAACAACTAGCTGCCATGGTGGAAACAGTCCCTTTGTTTTCACCAAACAGCTTTCTAAAAAAGAACTTCTCATTAACATTGGTTTGGGGCTTTGTGTGTTCCCATGCTCCCTCCTACCTCATCAAAAGTTGTATTCAGATTTTTAACTGAATGCAACTAAAAATTCTATTATGGGTTTCTGACATTGTTGACCTAGGACTTCATAGATGATTATTCTGGCCTTTTGTTATTGCTGACATTCCCTTGCTTATAAATGGACCAGATTTTCCAGCTCATTTTGGATTTTTGCTCTACTGTGGTAACAAAATTCTTTTGGATACAATTACCAATTTATTCACACACACACACACACACAAAAAAAAAAAACTCGCACATCTTGCTGGAATTTTTTGAAACATTTGTCATTCTACTGTTCATCATGTAAAAACAATATCAAGACCTCTTGTCTTTTACACTAGCAGGAATAAAAATTAACAAAGCTAAAATCGAAGCAATGATAAAGGAAATGACTACTAGATATGGTGGTTTCATCTTGTGTCTAAAAAGTCAAGAGGTTAGTGACTACACGACGATCATAGGGTTCTTAATAACCAAACAATCAAAGAGCATCATCCTGTCTGCCACATCCATGACCAATTCAGATGTTACAGAGAAGCGGTATTTTCTATCTCAATTTGGTGAAGGCACATACTCAAATTCTCATAAACCCAGAAAGTTATACCAAAGACTGCAATTACAACACCATTTGGATTTTTAAGTTTTCATTTATGAGTTTTGGCCTTCAAAATACAGGACAAGCCTTCCAGTGATTTATTGACTGTGTATTGCATAACCAAAACTTTTACTTTGCCTATGTTGATAATGTACTCGTTTTTCAATGCAAATAATGACGAGCACAGATCCTTTTTCAATGCCAATCGGATGATAGTCTCCTAATAAATATTTCCAAAAGTGTCTACAGCACAGCATTCCTTGGCTATGAAGTGACTGCTTAAGTCACACATCCATTGTCAGAATTCAGAATTTTAGTCTTTAAACTGCATAAGATTTGCAGTGATTTTTTTTAATTGAAATTTAATCATAGTTTTTTAACAGAGACTGCCAGTTATTAGATCTCGTCACATGAAGCTCTTTCAGGCCTCCGAAGCTCCCAAGATTTGTCTGGATCTCCTGATCTGGAGGCAGGTTTCACGGTGCAAAAATAGATATTGCCTCAGTACCCACTTTAATCAAATCCAGCCTATGATGCTCCTTTGGGATTTTCACTGATGCTTTGAACTATTGAATAGGTGCAGAACTAATACAATTTGAAGATGGTAAATATAAGGCGCTAGCATTTCCCCTCCAAAATACTTTCACACAATCAATCTCAGCAGCAAGTTATTACTGAGAATTCTTTACTATCTACAGTGAAGTTCAGCATTTCTATCATATTTTGGAAGTGCAATACTGCACAATCTACACCGTTCTTCACAGCCATTAAAAACTTCCTACCGTAAATCTCAACCAATTGTCATTCATTGGACAGTTTACCATAGATATTCAAGATCTTAGTGGTACTGACAATGTAGCATGCATTGCTCCACTACCTGTGAATCTTGAAATTATTGCAGAAGCATGAAAAGACAACCAAGAGCTATTGAACTTGTTAGCAAAAAATAATCTTAATTTTTGGAAATAATTCAAATTTCTTATTCTGGCCAAGGAAAGAAGGCATCTATTTCATGACCAAGATCCTTTAGACCCACATTTGAATGTCATCAAGTGTTTACTTCGTTACATGGACTTAGCCATCCGGGTTTAGATGCTATCACCCAGAGTTCAAAGCAACTGTCATGTTTGCGTATACAGCCAATGCTCGGAAATTAAACGACACAACTCCTCTCCACTTCATAGTTTTGTTCCAACCAATTCCATCATATTCACATACAGACAACTACCTCCAGCAAAATCTTATCATTGCTACTTTGATAGCTGTTGTCCCTTTCTCTGAATGGACCGAAGCATGGCCTATGTAATTCATAGCTGCAGAAGCGGTAGCTCAAATCTTCTTTACTGGCTGGACATTCAGTGGTAGTTCCTAAAGTTCTCACGATCAATCAAGGCCACCAATTGGAGATGTAGCTTTTCAAAAAATCTCGGTATGATCAACTCTTTTAAACTAGCAAACATTATTATTTTTAAAATATGTATAAGATAAATAATATTAGTAAAAAAAATTGATACAAAATTTAACATTCGGTTTGCATTTTATTAAAAAAAAATTTTTCTCTAAAAATTAAAATTTTTTTTTGTGTGTAACATAACTTATCATAACTGTAATGTATTAAATGACCTTAGGTATCAAAATTTTCATTTTGACAAGATTTTGAAAATTTTCTTAATCTATGAAAAACTTGAAAAATATATTCCAAATCACAGAAATTTAATTAAAAACTGAAACCTTCTAAAATGACCATGTGTTGCAAGTTTCATTTGCTAAAAGTAATTGGAAAAAAGGTTTAATTAATCCAAAGCCAGTTTGCAATAAATTATATATATATATATATATATATATATAATCCAAATATTTAGTAATTGAAATAAAAAAACATGTTAAAATTATTGAAAGACACCAATAATTTGAGCTTTAATTTGTATAATTAAAACCAAAACAATAAAATAACTTATACATCCACTAATCTAATAGACTTGTTGGAATACTAATTTGGTGATGAATCATTCTTCACTGTTAAAATTTGAAATCTACGTCCTTTAATCGCATGCTTTATGTACTTAAGGCAATCCTGATATATCTTCTAGCATTTTGCTGATCTGTTTGGTCTGCATACCGAAAAAAAATTATTGTTGTATTATTCAGTGATGTCTCCTTAATTTTGTAATTCCGGATCTTCTCTATAATCTGACAAGTGAGCGGTCCTACATATATCGGGTTGAAGTGGATCTACTAGAAATGAGCATTTAGACCAAAATACTAGACATTAAGCAATTATTAGGAAAGAGGCAGAATACTGTAACGCAAAATTTACAACACGGATAATGAAAATTTATAAACAAGAACTATAATTTATTAATTGCTTCAGTATATTTGCGAAATTTTTGCCCGATAAGCATTTTAAAAAATTAGAATAGAAAATCAATAATTTATTACATAATAAGTAGTAATATAATAAATTATAGGCACTACAGACTAAGTTAAACTTCTTTTTGACCTACATATGTTTATGCAAATAAATATCACAACAATCAGAAAACCGTTAGAAAAAAAGAGAGAATCATCCCTTTAACAACCTCACCTCTTTTGGAAGGTTTAGTAATTTTCGGCTTTTTTGGATTATCTTTCCCTCCTTTCATATGTGAACCTTGGGGCATCTTGATATTTTTTATTTTATCAAATCAATTAAAATAAATAAGCAAACACTATTTCAAAAACCAATCAAATAAAAGTCAAATCTTTATACAACTATGTTTAGTTGTTTATGTTCTTCTTCCCTTCGTAAATGCCGGATACCTATATTTGGAAGATCCTCATACAATTTAATTATAAGTAAATAACTTTTTTATTTAGTGTTGGTTGCCATTCTTTTTCCTTCTAAGTTTGTTATATAATTTATGTATAGTCACTGTATAATATTATAATTCAAATTAAAAAGGTCATATTGATTAATTAGAAACAAAAATCAAGTTACGCACATATTTGAGCTTCGTCTTTCACGGGGATCTAATTTTTTGGACTCGTTCGTGTATTCTGGTGTGGAATGTGTTATCGTATAAGTTGGCAATGCTAGAGAGTTTTTTACACTGCAATATCTGTTTTTTTTTTTTTTAATGTGGAAGTTAGTTTTTTGCAATTGATCAATAAATAATTATTGTTAAAATAGTTTTGAAGAGTGAAGGTTTGTTAAAATTCCGCCAACGTAAAGGCATTGTAATAAGTATTTTTAACATCCATCTGGAAGCAAAATGGCTTTAGATTTTCGGACTTGTTGTTTGAAGAACTTCAATGAATTGCTTATCTATAATCTTCGACAGCGAAACTGTAATATAAACATGGTGAAGAAACTACTTGCTCACAAAGTCGATGTGAATTACAAAGATTCTTTCTTGAATACTTCTCTGCATTACGTTGTCCAAAACTGTTCGGATAAATTAGATTTGATTCGGGAAATCCTAAATATGGAAGGTAATCCTAATGCTGTAAATGCCGATGGAAATTCCCCACTTCATTTAGCGGTATTGAAAAGTAATGTGCACGTCATTCTTGAATTAATAAAATTTGGTGGCGATGTTCGTTTGACTAATAAAAGAGGCAACACACCTCTCCATGTTGCAGCTATGCGCGGTAAGCCTTGTATTATTGAAACTCTTTTGAAATCAGATACAAGTTTAATTAATTGTGGCAATATTAGAAAAAATACACCATTGCATATTGCTGTGATTCATGGTAAACTATATGCTGCTGAAATGTTTATTCGTCACGAAGCAGATGTTAATTGCAGCAACATAGAGGGAAACACACCTTTGCATATGGCTATAATCCATGACAAAGAAGATATGGTAAAAACTCTTATTAAATCTAGAGCCGATTTAGATTATCCTAACAAAGATGGCAACACACCTTTGCACCTAGCAGTAATCCATGGGAAGTTGGATATAGTTCAGAGTCTTCTCAGTTGTGGTGCCAATGTTGGATGTATGAATACAAAAGGTAATACACCTTTGCATTTAGCTGCTACCCATAATAAATTGGATATAATTGAGATTTTAATTGAATTTAAAGCTGATGTTGGTTGCTGTAACAAAGATCTTCTAACTCCTATGCATATAGCTACAATTAATGGGAATTGTAGAATTATTCGGAAATTAAATAATAATGGGGCTCCTGTTTATTGCAAGGATTCAGAAGGAAATACCCCTTTACATTTATCAGTAATTCATAATCAACCAAATGTAATTGAAACCCTTATTGTGAGTGGTGCAGAACATATTTACAATAAAAATAGCCACACACCTCTACATTTAGCTGTAATCGATAATAAATTGAATATAGTGAAAATGCTACTTGACTTTGGAGCAGATATTGATTGTAGAGATGCAGAACTAAATACTCCTTTACACATGGCTTCAATTCATGATAAACCAGATATTGTGGTTAAACTCATTGAATCTGGAGCTAAAACCGATTTAGTAAACCAAGATTCACATACGCCAGTTCAAGTGGCTGCACTTCATGGAAATGTAAATATAATTAATGTTTTATTTCAAAATGGAGTGCGGGTGAAATTAAGAAATCAAGGTAGAAGATATATAAGCTCTTTTGCTCAATCATTGATTCAGCACTCTAATGCTGCTACCCAGGCTGCTACAAACAGTAATTCTGAGCCTGGAACAACTGTTGGTAGTGCAGAAGCTTCTCAATCTGCCACCCAGAATAATTCTGCTGTTAATAGTGGTTCTCAGTCCTCATCATCTGCGACATATACTCAATTCCTTTCAGTTTCAAGCCCTATTCATTCTGTTGCGCCTGCTGGTCATCCTGTCACAACTTTCACCATATCAGGAGGTAGTACTGGGACGCCTCCTTCTGCACAGGATGCTAGTTCTATAATTCAGGAAATGCAACAAATTCTCAATATGCCAACTCCTGGATTGCCAGGGAGTTTATTACCTGTTTCAGGAACTTCATCTCAGTCTGCAAATGTTACTGTTACACCGCCTATCGGAAATACTTCGTCAGTATCATCTCAGACCATTGAAAGTCTTGTTTCTAGCACCCAAGCATCTAATCAGTCCTCAGATTACTCTGAGAATATTGAGGCAAGTCCTGTTCAAGATAATCTACTTCCAGTAGTTGCACAAACCATTTCTGAAATTGCAAACTCTATGGACTCATTGGGAGGACTTATTCCTTCATCTCCGCCACCACAGGAAAGTTTTGTCAGCAGCACAGGAGTTTCATCTGCTAATTCTTTTGCAGACCTTATGTTTGAAACTGAGCAGGCATATGTGTTGGGACCAATAACTATTTCACAACCACCAACTTTAGCCGCTGTTCAAGCTTGGACTTTAGCAAATGTTGGTGGGAATCATGCATCTGCTGCTGGATCATCTCAATCTGGAGCTAGTACTAATTTTCCACAACAAGCGCAAAATACATATGCTGCTTTCCTTGATGAACTTGACAGTGAAGGTGATCCAATGAGTTGGAGTTGGTCTCCTTTCCTAAGAAGTTCTAAGGTGGAAGAAACGGCAGTGATTGATAACCTTGTCAAGTTTTATGGCATCAATGGTCGAAATCGATTTGGAAATGAGCATTTGCAGCGCGCTCTGGTCAACGATAACCCAAATGAAATAGCATCTCTTCTCCGATATGGCACTGGGAATATCTGCAAATCGGGTCGAAGGGAGAATTCGTTTCTCCATTTGGCTGCAGTGTATGGTAAGCCAAAATTAGTTAAGGCTCTCATTCAGTATGGTATTGGAGTGGACTCTAAAAACAATGAGATGAATACTCCTCTACATTTCGCTGCTTTTTGTGGTGAAGCAGAAGTTATTAATGTACTTGTTCAGTCTGGAGCAAACATGGACCTTATCAATCGCAGAGGTGCTACCCCTTTGAAGTATGCTTTTGGCTATTGCAGAGAAAATGTATTAAGAAACTTGGGAAAATTTGGTGCTAGCCGTTTCCTTTTATCTGCAAAGACTTTAGTTAAATATGATGTTTTAAAGAAAGGCTTATACCTTACCCGCCATAAAGTTTTGAAGGCCAATTGTATTTTTGAGCTGCTCATCTTTGTTGAGGAATGCTGCAATGAAGTCCTCAGCATGAAACAAAAGCTTTTGGGCAAAAACTATTCTTTCTATCAGTTTGTTAATCAGGCATTGAGTAATTCTGAGCCGTTAATTGAAAGCCCATATGTTGAAAATGCTGTTGAGTATTTAATTGAAATTTCCAGCAAAACTGAGTATGCTATCTATTATGATATATTGGTTTGTTTAATAGCTACAAGGCTTGAAAAGAGCTTTTTAAAAAAAAAGTTGTTAGATCTAGTTGATAATGCAATTAAAGAAGGAAAAATTAGTCTGAATCGCAAGCTGTTTTCTTCTATATGTAATTATGTTTGCAATGTTGATATATTTAATCTTTTGTTAGCATTCACAGATGCTAAATGTAAAAAGTGAGATTAAGACTTGGACTTTTGTGCTGCTTTTATTCTATTTTAATCATTGAAATTTTGATAAGCTTAATATCAAATTTAGAAGGAACTATAGCAGTAAAATTTTCAAATTTAAAATGACTTTAAATTATATATATTTTTTCTTTTCAGAATCTCCAGTATATCAATTAATTTAAAGTACAAAAAAAAAGTTCATTCAAAATCAGATATTTGTTCTTTTAAAATGTTATTTTTTTTTCAATAAAAACTTCATTAAAGGCATTCTAATTTGTTCCTGTTAAGAATATGGCCTTTTAATCAACCAGTAATGGTTTTAAATCGTAAATTAAATATTTTTAGTTGTTATAAACTGCTGTAATAAATTTTGTTGGGCTTTATACTTTAATTGTAATAATATTGATACTGTATGAATTGAATCATTTCTCCCCCTTCCCCATCAAAAATTGCATGACTATATCGTGGCAACAATTATGATAAAAAATGTCATGTTCTATAGTTGTACTAATTTGTATAGAAAGGTAGTTTTGTATAAATGTGTCTATGTCCTTTATTCTTTTACATTGTTCCTATAAATAGAAGAGTATTAACGAATGGCATTACATAGCTGCATTTTGTGTGAATCATTTTGGGGGAGGAGATATTTTTTTATCTTATAGCTTCCTTTTTGTGTGCCATCCTGCTGTATGTTGTGCTAGTCAGTATTAGTACAAAATGACATTCTGAAGCAAAAATGTTAATTATAATTATAGAAAAGTCATCTTGATTATTGAATCATTTTTCTTTGTTTCTGTAATTTATATTTCTTCATAGAAAGTTATAAAATAGTTTAATTATAAATCCTTAATAAAATAAGCATTATCATGTACTTCTTACTGTAATTATTATTACTCACTTTGTATTTTAGAGGATAAGTTCAATTGTTAACATTCAATTATTTTCTCCCCTTGAATAAAAACTATTATTTGTAAACTTATTTTTATTTAATACGATCAAGAAAATTAAGTTTAGAATGGTGAATTATTATTTCTGGTATATTTACAGGAGAATTAATAATTGAACCTGTAATATTCCTTTAACGACTTTTTTTAGAAGATTAAGTTTCCAAGAATAATCTGAGATAATTAAATTTCCAGATTAATCATAATCCTCCCCCTCCCTTCCATTATAGGGAATTTTTGATTGTTGCCAGTGTATTTTGTGTTGTTAAATATTTAACATAATGGCATAGTTTTACATTATGAACCTGTTGTAGGATTTGAGATTATTAGTTCCTGAAAAGCCGAAAAATTACAGTGAAAAATTGTAATTGAATAACTGTAAATATGTGGTGAAGTCAGTATATGGAAAATAATTGGATGAGTGATAGTGTAAAATTAATTGAAAATACAATTTTAATTTTAAATAATTTTGGAAATTTTTAATAGTGTTTAAAATTATTTAATAGTTTAAAAGACTGTGAATGTATGAAACTGAATTTTTGAGTTTAATATCAAAACTAATATTTTCATCCTCTTTTTAACAGCTCTTAAACCTTTCTGTCATCAGTATTTAATTAGGTAAAAAAAAATAAAGTTTAAATTCCCAAATTCATTTAATTGATCTTTTATCTGTATTTTTATCCTTTAAAATCTGATTTTTCATCTTTTATTTTTAAAAAGTAATTAAGTATTGTCAAGATCATTAAATAAAACTAAAACTTGTAAAAATCTGTATTTTTGAAATTTTATTGCTGTTATTCATCTAATACAAGACATACATTTTATTGCTGTTATTCATCTAATACAAGACAAATAACAGCAAATTCACATTTGCTGTTATTTGTCTTGTATTAGATGATAGCATCTTGAATCGTATATATATATTTTAATTTTCTGTCTGAAACATTCATTATAAATTTTAAAAATATGGAACCAAATTATTGTAATGTACCTAAGCAATCTTTACTGAATGAAAGAAATATTTATAATAAATAAAGAAAATGAAAATTTTTATTTTAGTCTTATTAAGAAAAGGAATAACAGTTAAAGATTTTAATGTTAAATTCATACTTCCTTGTTATTCTGTTACAAAATTGAAAAAAGAGGTACTTAAATTATCTTGTTTAAATTTATTTTTTATCTTAATAGACATAGACTGTAATATGATAAATTATAGCCTATCTTTAAATTTCAAAGTAAATTGGACAAAGAGTTTTATATTATAACTCATTATGCTGCAATAACGTCTATTTAGGATTTAAATAATTTTCAGCCTAATCATTAGAGTTTAGGATAAAATGACAATTATTTGAGATTGCATTTTTTTTTAAAAAAACTTATAGGGTTAAATTCTGGATGCCATTGTCTATTTTTCGAACATTAGGCTCAAAATTCAAACAAATATATTCGACTTACTGACTTTAGCCCTCTGTAAATTCAATGTATGTGTGTAGATATTTGTATATGTGTCATATGTTTATAAACTGTTGTTTAAATTGATTGAGAGGAAATGTTATTTTTATCTATAAATTCATGTTATGTTAAACAAAAAAAAAATGGTATGTGAAAATTCCCACCTTATACTTTCTGGTGCTTATTAGTTTTAAGTCCAATATATTTGTGCTGAACTATCCTATCCATATTTGTGCTCTGTATACATAGATATTTCTAAAAGATAGCGACATAATCAGATGTATAAAGGGATTATATGATTGCATTTTTAAATGTTTATTTTATTATTTATCTATGCAGCATTTGTAATTATTTTGCAATAAGTTATGTTTATCTTTAATTAAATTAAGATTATATAAGGTATTAAATTATCTTTAATTTATTTCTTTTATTTATAGACATGATTGGGAAACTAGAAAAATGATCGAAATTCTAACAAGGATATTACTTTTATGCATATGTGTCTGCATATTTTTATTTTTGGATGCTAGTAATGTGTATGTAAATGAGTGCAGAATGCAGAAAATTATTTATTTGCAACTTAAATTATTTAATTGAAACATCTACATTAAAAATTTTGCTTTTATATAAAAATGAATAGGATAAATCGTTTCTCATTAAATTCATGTTTTCTTTTTGTTTTTTGTTTCATCTAAGCCCAAACTGTATGTAATTCAAATATTTATCACTGTCCCGTATGAAATTTAAATAAATCTAGACTGAACAAAAAAAAAGGCTTTAATCCTTTTTAATTATGACAATAAAATGTTGAATAGAAATATTAATATCTCTTTATAGTGGAATTTCAGTAGTTAATGAAAGCTGAACCTTTCATTTCATCTAAAAGTGAGTTTTTTTGCTATTTTATTAATAAAATTTTTTTTATTGCTTGTTCCAATGTTGTTGGATTATGAGCTTGATCTATTGACAAATATTCAGTGAAGGGAGAATTGTGCACCTTATACTATATCAGTTTAAAAGGTGTCCTTTTAGTCAACTCATTTGAGATTATTTTAGAGTCCAGCAGAAAAGTTCCTAATAAAATCTGATGGCATGATGTCAATTTGTGCATCTAAATTATTGCTTTTGAATTTTAAAAATTCAGTATAGAGTACTTTCTATTAAAAGTTTGATACTGATGAATATGATCAATTTTATACTTTCATGTATCAGTAATGATAGTAATACTTATTATTACATAAGCACTATTCAGACTGATCACTATTGTTTTATATTGTATACACTACACAGAGTTGATAGTGTTTACGGGTATTTTATATACTTGAGCTTTCTTTTATTCATGCCATTAAAATGCAAGATGCAATATCTAAGGGAAATATTAGTATTTCAAATATTAATGATTGATAAAAAAATTTCATCATAATCATTTAAATTCATTATATATATATATATATATATATATATATATATATATATATATATTGCTGGTTTAGAACAAAAATATTTTAACTGTAGAGTTCCATAATCATTTAAAGAAAATAAGATTTTTAGAGTTTCTACATTTAATAAAGATAATAATAAAGTTATAAGAAAAATAGATTATAAATTTGTAATAAACTCGGGCTTTAATTAATAAAAGTTTTTGAAAGATAAATGAATTTCTGCTTCAATGGACAGTATATTTTAAATATTGATTAATTGTTCGTTCATTAATAGCAATTATTTAATAATGGCATAAAAGTATTTTTCTTTTGTGAATAATTTATTTTAAATCTTGGTAATGTGTTTGAAGTGTTGTAAAGTCAATAAACTTAAATTTGAAGTGTTTTTGACATTTGTGTAGTATAGAATATTTCAATTGCATAAACTTTTCTATCTTGAACTGAATGTGTTTTACACTGATGTAAAAATATATAACTTTTTATGTATGCATATATTAATGTAATGTAATGAATGTTCTTTATCAAATGGTATGTTTTATTATAATGAAATAAAAGAGTAATGTACTTTATGTGATAATAAATTCAATTAAACTTATGTCAATTTTTAAGTCTCTCTCTTGGTAGGATATCAGTATTAATGACCATTTATTAAAAAAAAAAAAAAAAAAAAAAAAGCAGGATGGGAAACAAGTTTCTAAACTAGTGCTGCATTATTATTTTACCTTCTGAAGTATTGATTCATTTTATAATTCCTTGCACCATTATTTCAACTAGTTTTATTTTTTTAATCTTCTCTTTCTAATATTTATTCCTGCTAACGAGTAAAATTATTGCTGCAAAATAATTAGATAGCATCATTGTATGAATCTTTCATTCTTATTTTTTTCCACACATTCTTCATGAAATGAAAAATTCAAAAATTTAAATGTTCGCAATCAAGGACACACACACATATATATAATTGCAATTTTTAAAAATTGTTATATGAATTGTTCAAGATAAGTTGTTATAAGGATTCTTTAAAAAAATCTGTTAAATAGTTTGATTTTTGCCTCCTTTAAGTTTTCAAGTACATTCATTTACTTATTTTGAAACACTATACAATATTAAAAATAAACTGTTAACAATGAAATTAGAATTTACTGGTGACAACAGGTATCCTTAAAAATCAATAGGGAACATTAATTTTGAATGGAATACTATAAACTTTTGAACATATTCAGGAATTTTAACAATGTAATGTACAATTATATATCTATTGATTGTGATTTTAAAATATATGTGCTTTATAGAGCGTTAACTAAATAGCAATTTTAATCATTTCATTTTGTTACGCTTCATCAGACTGATTTTATTTATTTGGTTTATGAGAATTTTTTACAATTCTGCTTATTATATACATTACTACATACTATTTATTTATTACTTTTAAGGCTGAACATGTTAATGAATTCTATTAAACAAATCAAAACTGAAAATCCACATCACTGTCATAATTTTTATACTGTATTAGAAAATAATTTATATATGAATTACTGAAACTGTTTTCTTATTAATTCATCATTAATTTCTTGACATTTTTTACTAGCAAAAAATTATCAGTTCTGCAATTTATAGCAATATTAAGTTTTTATACTTGAATAAAATCAGGTTTTTTTTCCCAGTAGAAGCTGGCAAAGAACTATTGTTATTTATCAATAATAGGTCAAGTAATTTACTTTTATTTTTTATTCTAAGATGATAATGATTATATGACCATGAATTAGCATCATTTTAACTTTTATAGGAAGCATTTTCACTTTTCTAAACAACATGAAGGAATGCAACCCTGATGATTTTTTGTTGTTGAAATCTAGTTTAGGATCTCCCCTTACTTTATGTAGGATATCAAGTCAACAATCAAGATAGCTAATCATGTTTCTTTTACTGTATTGTTTATCTGTTCAAACACCATAATTGATGATTTGGTTGAACCCTGGATTTCAACTTTAAAAAAAATATATAATTGCCGTTTTATTTTACTTTTCTTTATTAATAAATACCACAGTTTTACAGTGGAAGGGATATTTATCTTTTTGAAATTAATCACATATGGATTGTTTGCAGAATTCATAATTTTAAAAGAATTTCTTGCAGAGATTTTTCTTTCAATTTCAACCTAAATATAACTAGCAGATGTATAAACAAAATATATGTTCTAAACCAGGGATGGCACGTTACACAATATTTTAGGCACGCCACAGATTAAAATGCATTTGCATTTTAATTCAAAATAACAAAAGTTCATTATGAAGTATTACGAACGTACGTGCTCTGACGCGATGCGTATATTTTCCTTCCCTACTCTTGTTTCTTGTATGAAAGAAAATCGGGCAACATTGTCGCGCACGTACAGAGTGTGGCGTCATTATGTGCGAACTCTGAAGTAGTTTCAGTTCGCATTGCTAGGAAGTGGCATTAATCAAAAATACTAAACCTTGTATCATCGCAGACTTTCAATAAGTGAAAGTCTGATGCTTCGTCGGATGAAGTCAACTCGATGGTATAATGGCATACTAATGTATTGTATAATAATGGTCGCAGGTTTAGCCACAAGAATGTACTCACAGATTTGTTGATTGCTTGAAAGAAATCCGACTTTCTGCAAAATGAGGGGGCAATTGAACAATACCCGCAGGTGTTAAATCTTATGTGGCTTCAAAAACTGATGTTTTTTTTTTTAAATCTTATCACACGGCAAAATATCGTCCGCACTTTTCGTCAGCAAACGACAAATGAGTAAAATAACAAGCCTCCTGAGTTCTGGAGACGTTTCACAGGATTGGTTAAATTTCGTTTGTAGGCAACATTTCCGTCACTATAGTCGGCATTTTCAAGCGGATTAAAAAAAAAGTGGGCGATGACGAAAAACTTGCTTAAGCGGTTCTTGAGGGTGGGAACGGAAAACTGCGGACAACATTTCGCCGTGTGATAAGACCTTTACTGACATATGCCAGCATTTGAATGAATTGAACGTAAAGCACAAATAAGACAATTATGGTCATGATGGGTCTCATTCGCGCATTTGAAGCTAAACTGCATGTAATCAGAAACGATCTTATTACAAGAAGCTGCGAATACTTCCCAAAATCGTAAAAATACATCAAGGATTCATGAGAAACTAGACGAAAAAGTTATTGAAGAATTTATTTCCGTAATCGATTCTTCAATCACGGAATTTTCGGCAAGAATTTCTCAATTCAAAGAATTATTGAAAACGCTGAAGTTAATTATGCACTGAGATGTGGCTTCATTTGATAAATTGAACTTGTCCCCACTCGTTGGAAATTGAAGAATTCGAAATATAACATGATTGATTCCCAGTTTAGTTCATTATGGATTCAAAAATTTATTGAAATAAAGTAAAGGCTGATACTGTTAATGACGTAACACCTGAAGTGCGTAACAGAGTTACTGCTGGTAACAGATGTTTTTATGGAATTTACAAATATCTAAAATCTAGTCTGATTAGCAGGAAAACAAAATTTTTGCTCAACAAAACTTTGATAAGGCCCATAGTAACATATGCTGCTGAAACGTGGGCAATGACCGAAAGTGATAAAGAAATCTTGGCAGTTTTTGAAAGAAAGATATTGCGAAGTATTTTAGGAGGTGTGAAATGTAATGACACATGGAGAAGAAGAACAAACTTGGAACTTTACAATCTATACAAAGAACCTGACATAATAAAATTTATCTCAATCCAAAGACTAAAATGGGTAGGACACTTGATTAGAATGAAAGATGACCGAACCACCAAAAAGATCTTCGACGCTAAACCATCTGGAACCCGCAAAAGGGGTAGACCGAGGATCGAGTGTCTAGAAACAGATCTAAAAGTTCTCAGAGTTAATAACTGGCGAAGTCTATCCAAGAAGCGGGCAGCCTGGAATTCGATTCTGCGGAAGGCCATGGCCCACCCTGGGCTGAGGTGCCACTGAAGAAGAAAGTAAAGGCTGAAATTGATTGAAACAGAAAGACTAACAAGCAAAAATGCCAGTAATGAAATTTTGGAAACATGGAATTCGATTCCAAAAAGATTTTACTGTTTGAAGAAATTGTTTTAAACATACCTATTCAACTCATGCTTATGAGTCATTATTTTCAGAAATGAATAACATTAAAGAAAAAAACTGTTTGCCAAGTGGCTCCCATTCAGCATCCATTCTAATAAAAGCGACATCTTAGAATCCAAATGTGAATTATTTGTCAGTTAATTTGCAACAACAGAAGTCACACTCATGTTACTTTCATTTGAATTACACATATGATTAAAACATTTACTACTATACAGTGCAAAATGTATTTTTTTTTCATAATAAAAAGAGAATTATGAGTTGTTAATATTTAGTCATATTGATTTCTAATAATCATAAGTGAAAATTTTTCATTGGAATGTCAATACCTCATCAAGCATTTCGTCTGAAAGAATGGCACAATGATTCATAAAGGTTAACCCACCCCCTGTCCTAAACAATCTTTGAAAAGAGACATTACAAATTTTCAATTGTTTTAAGTTTGATATTGAATGATAAGAGCCTTATTTGTCTATGTTGCATCAACAGCACTAATTTTAAAACTAGTTAAAGTAAATTAAATCATAAATGAAGTATTCTTCTTTCCATAAGATGTGAGATAAAGTCCTTTAACAAGCAATTATATATATATATAACTTTTTAGCAAAGAAATTATTTCATTTGAAATAGTTTATATTGAATCATAAATAAACATTCAAACATAAAAAATGTTACCATTTGACAAAGTCATTGTTTGCTTTTTGAAGATTATATATAGCAATTTATTTAATAATCCAAGTATATATTAAATAATTTGCTAGCAAGCTTCCATATTAATTGATTTGCTTCATTTTCTCTTTAATACATTAAATAATTTAATCATGCTTTGTGATTTAACAGGATTAAATAAGTATCAAAGTAACATTTAAGTGCACACGTCTAAGTCTTTTTTTTTTTAAGTTACTTCAGTTAAGAAAAAGAATAATAATTAGAAAAGAAATTATTATAGTTCAAAATCAGAGAATTATTCCATGTAATCGTTAAGAGTTGCGTTAGTTGTAGAGACTCCATTATTGCAATGTTTTAGAAAAAATAATTTTATTTTTAATTTAGCATTTGTTTTTACTTGGTGTGTCATCAAGGCAGTGCACGAGTACGTTCCAAAGTAGAAGCAAATAGCTTTATTAAAAGCTTCGTGAATTAATACTGGATGATGAATGGTACATCAATTACATCCCATACAGCCTCGATGGGGCCTGCAGTTAACAAATATCTGATATGATTTATGATAAGTATTGTAGAGATGTCAAGAGATTGACTGGATTGCCCATCAGATGGCGGGCTAGGCGGTAGAGTGGTTGTGCCGTGGAGAGTTGATGAAGGACGTGTGTGTACGAAGGCGGGAAAATGTTGCTGATCTTTGATATGTGTGTATTGTGATTGTGTTAATTTTATCCGTATTAAATGTTCCTGTGCCGTGACATCTTAAGCTACCAAATAAATATTGATGTCAGAAAATACGTCTCATCATTCCCCCACAACACCACAGTCTTATAATCTGGTGGCAGCCGTGGCACGAAAACAAAATTAAGTGCCTATACAGTGAAACCTCGTTACAACAATATTTTAGGGACCAAATAAATATATTGTTGTAGAGAGGCATATTGTTATATCGAGGACCCACATATTTTGAGCATTTAATAAGAGTTTTTTTATTATTATTAGTTTAAGGTGCATAGCATACTACTTTTAAGTCTATATTTAGAAGAAATTAATTTGTAAAATACTAATAATTGTGTTTTAAATACTAAAAAAAAAAAAAAAAAAAAAAGATAAATTCAGAAAATAAGCACATAAATATTCACATACCTGAAAACACTTTTTATTGAAAATAATCCAATATTTTTGTTTGTTTATTCATTTTTTTAACTGTTAAGTTCACCAATACTGTATGCATTGAGTCTAGTGCACGAAAATGTTCTTCATTTGTCGACGGAAGGCTTGAAAAAAATGTCCGTAGAGAATTCACGGATTGAAGAGCTTCCTGGGATGACAATAAGGACTGCGATGGACCTGTATTATCATCATCATCAATATCATCATCATCTTCATCATTGTTTCCTATCTCATCAGTAATTTCAGAGAGAATATCTTCATCAGTAACGAAAAAAAAAAAAGAAAAAACGAAAACCATAAGATCATCATCTGTTGTTAAATAGTCTTCTATACTAATTCCAAACTTTTTACCGCTTGTTTCCTCAAGTTGGGATACGGATTTTTTGATGTGCAAAACACATTCTTGATCATCTGAGATATCATTGTCTATGGAATTTTCATCATTATCAGATTTCTTATCTTCCATAACACAAAGACCGGCCTTTTTCCAGCAATTCCGAATGGTTTTTTCTGTTACTTCCAGCAATATTGTGACACGCTTCCTTGACATTTACAGCTTTGAAAGGGTCTTCTACTTTATTTTCAAAGTTTACATGTATGGAGTCCACCAACCGTTTTCTGTAATATCCTTTGAAGCACTTAATTATGCCCATATCAAGTGGCTGTAAAATTGAAGTGCAATTGGCAGGGAAAAAAGCTATTTCGATATTTTGTAGCTTTGGAAACGATGTGTGAGCACCGCAGTTATCTATCAACAAAACGATTTTTTTCTTTCTCTTCTTCATTTCATTGTCTAACTTCTGTAACCATTCGGAAAAAAGTTTAGACGTCATCCAAGCCTTCTTATTTGCTTTATACTCCACGGGAAGACTTTTCACGTTCTTAAAGCACCTTAGATTCAATGATTTACCAATGACGAGAGGTTGTATTCTATGCGTTCCTGTGCTATTTGTACACAGAAGAACAGTCAGTCTGTGCTTTGATTTCTTCCCTCCATAACACTTTTCACCCTTGAATGCCAATGTTCGATCGGGTAGGAGTTGGAAAAACAGCCCAGCTTCATCTGCATTATAAATGTCTTCTGGAGCATACTTTTCTAAGATTTCTTTCATCTTGTTTTGCCGCCATTCATTTGCATCGTTTATCGGGGCTGACTTTTTCTCTCCGTGAACTTCTTGGAAAGTTATTCCATGACGATCTCGAAAACGCATTAACCAACCATTGCTAGCTTTGAAAGTTTCGTTCCCTGGCATTGTTGCAAATTTCCGTGCTTTTGTACATAATAAAGGTCCATTTATTGGGACATTTGTTGCTCTCATCTCTTGAAACCATTTTAAAACATCAGCATCAATGTTTTCATTTGTCGCAACCTTCAGTCGTTTTCGCTCTGGGTTAATTTCATTTGAAGTTACAGCATCTTCGATTTGCTTTCTCTTCTTTAGGAAGGTTGCAACTGTAGATTGCGATAATCCATGTTTCTTAGCTGCATCAATCTGCTTCATTCCCTCATCAATATCATTGATAACTTTCAGTTTATCTCGAAAAGATAGTTGCTTTCGCCCAGCCATCTAAAGGCCTTATCACACGGCAAAATATTTTCGGCGCTTTCCCTCAGCAAACGACAAGGAAAGTGACGTCACTTGTGTGACATCACTTAAAAGTTTCACATGATTTGTTGAATTTCGTTCGCGGACAATATTTTCGATAACATTTTCGAACTTGTTCGAATAAGTTGTCGGTTATGAAACTTGCTTGACCGGTTTTTGAGGGTAGAAACGGAAAAGGGCTGGCGACATTTCACCGTGTGATAAGGCCTTTAGGGAACAATATCGCTTGAAAGAAAGAAAAGTTTAAACCAAATGTTTCGCCTAGAGCTCAAAATCGTTAAAGACTATAAAACAACCTTTGAACTCACTATTCAGGACGTCACTTAACAACACCCCGCCTCCATCTCCCTCTGTTCCTCTAACAAAGGGCACTTGTTCTGTGACAAGGTGAAAAGACAGATCCAGATGTCCTTAAACCTTATCAGAATTCCAAAGCTTACTGGGAAATGAGACTAGGCATACATTTACACTTCACCCCTCCTCACCCACTCCAATTCCCAAAAGGGTGGTCTCCATCTGTTTTGAAATCTGAACAATAGCTATTTATTCAGGGATAAGTTGAATATCCACAATGAGTCTTAATAGACGGAAAAAATAACAAAAGAAAACGAAAAAAAAAAAAAAAAAAAAAAAAAAAAGCGTTTGAAAATCAAAATATTACTAAAAAGGGAGAAAATAATACTGAAATTTAGATTGAAAAAATCGTTTTACAGAGGTTTATTGTTCTAGAGAATATCGCAATATTGAGGGGAGATTAACATTAGTTTATATGCAAAATCGCCGGGACCACAAAACATTATTGTAGTAGAGGGAGTTATTGTTGTATCGGGTATCGTTGTAGCGAGAGTTTACTGTAATAGCTTGGATGGTTGGGGTAAGTACCTTTTTTGTCTGAAGGATACCTTGGTATTTTTGCTCTCAATTTTTGTATTAAAATCTGGGAAAATTGAAATACTAAGTTGCAATTATTTCGATTCATATTTTGCATTAAATTTTGGATTAAAATTGTTATCCCGGCAAATACTTATCCCTGCTATTCTGTTTACAAAAAGAATTTGTTTTTGTAAAACGAAAGAATACTGAGGAGAAAAATAAAAGTGTAATTTTGTGTGAATAAGTACACTAGGTGATTTAAAAACATAGCATTCAAATACAATACTTGGTCGTGATATTAAAATAAATATTTGATGTTTGTTATTTATTAGAATTTCAAATGTGTTTCATTGTTTATATTGTATTCTGATTGAAAAGTAATATTTCAAAACTGAGGATTATTGTTTCGTAAAAAGAAATACGTTAACCCAATTTGAGTAGTATTGTGTGGAATATGTATAATGCTCTATTTTCTTTGAAGTGATAATTTAAATTGATTCTTCGAAAACGGAAATGAATATAATTTTTTTTTTTTTTTTGGTTTTCTTGGAAAGCATTTTATTTTGCTTGTTTATTGAATGTGTTCTGATAAAAAAAAAAAGTACTTTCGTTTCTTATTCTGAAAAGTAAAAGGTTGAATAAAGATAATATTTTCTTTGTATCTATGTATACACATATGAAAATTTTTTTGTGTGTTTTTTATTGTAGTGAAAGTATTTATGTGTTAATGTGTAGCTATTCTGTTGATGCGTTACAATGATGATTCATAGTGATTGTAGCTAGTTTATGACGTTTCAAAATTTATTATTGCTCGTTGATAAAGTAAAATTATTCTGAATTAAATATAAAAATTTCTTTTTTTAATCACGGTTTGTTTAAAAAGAGAAACAAAAAACAAAAAAACGATAAATTAGTCTTTTTTTTTATACAACTGATGCATTCATTATTTTAGAAGTTTTGAGTTGTTCGTGGTGTTAAACTTTTATTTTTTGTTTAACAAGTAAACAAGAACTGCAAAATTTGTTTTGTTCTTATTTTTTATCTGAATTGTATTTTTGATTTCCGTATTCTTATTGAAGTTGATTCATTTGTTTTTAAAATAAATTTATATATGTGACATATTTTTATTTCAAAACAAGATTTATGGGTTAAATTTTATCTCGGCACTTAAGAGATTTAATAAAAAAAATTTTTGCAGAATATTATATAGTTTTGAATTTTAGCGTTAATTTATATTTTTGCTTAAAATAAAAATCATGGCTTATTTAGCTAAGGCAAGAAAAGCAGAACTTTTAGAAATATGTGAAGAATTAGGTCTGGAAGCGGATTCTGCAGATAAAGTTTTGGAACTTAAGAATAAAATTTTAAATAGTGAAACCTATAGGGAAGAAGTAAAAATGATATTGGAGAGGATTATTGAAGACAGAAAACAAAAGGAAGATGAACAAGTTAGACAGCATGAACTAGAAATGAAAAAATTAGAAATGTCAAACAGAGATCTTAATAGAACTAATGAAACCCGAAATACTGTTGAGGTCAGTTCAAGAATTCAACTAGCGCAGATTACACCAAAGTATGATGAAAAGCGAGATGAAATGGGACTGTATTTAATAAATTTCGAGAGAAGAGCAGAAATGGCTCAAGTTCCAAAGAAAGATTGGGTTGCTTACCTATTAGCTGTTTTACCTGAAGAATTATCTCACATGCTAGCTAGAAAAGAACCGGTCGATGCTAATAACTATGATTTTGTTAAAAATCTTATTTTGAAAAGGTATAAACTTAATAGCGAAAAATTAAAGCAATGCTTCTATAGACATCTCAAAACTCCTGAAAAAACCTGGAAAATTTACACTCAAGAACTGTCGGGTTATTTTAATGAATGGATTTCGGAATTGAACATAACGACTTTTCAGAAACTAATTGTGACGGAACAACTAAAATTTCGAGTACCTGCAGAAGTGCGAGAACGTTACTTAGAAGATTGGTTGAAGTTTACTTCTCCTTATGAATTAGCTGAAAAGCTCGATGAGTATGAAAGCATCAGAGAAAGTTTTAAAAGAAGGGAATTACCAAAAAGGAATTGTCCAAACTTCCGAAGTGAGAATCAAACTAAGTTTACAAATAAAGAAAATGTGAAAGATTTTAAACCAAAGTTTCAAATCAAACCTGAAGCAAACCCAGATAAGCCAAAAGAGAAGGAATTTGATAGAAGGAAAGTATTGCGTTGCTATGAATGTGGGTCTACTAATCATCTTAGACGTCAATGCGATAAGCTGAAGAAACTAGAATCCATATCCCATGTTGTGTCTGCTTCAAACATTGATGATGTAATGACACGTTACACAAGCATTGGTAAGGTAAATGGTGTGGAGATGAAAATTCTTCGAGATACTGGTGCTACTATAGATTTGATCTGCAACAAGTATGTGAAACCACATATGTATACAAGTGAGAAAGTTTGGTTGAGGACACCTTTAGAAGAATCTTTACAATGCTTACCTCTTGCCGAAGTTGAGTTAGAATGTGAAATGGGACACTTAGTTACTAAAGCTGCTGTTTTGAGAGATTCATTGGATCAAGGAAGATATTTACTTGGAAATAAAACTGCTATGTAATTCGAAGAATTGAAAACGAAAGAAGATGTGCAAGTACATATGATAAATGCTATTCAAACTAGGGCCCAGAAGAAGCTCTTAGAAAAGGAAGGACAAAGTACTTCACTTGAACAGCTTGAGGAAAATTTAAATGAAAACATACTAGAAGTTGGAGACAAGCCCAAGGAGACAGAATTACCTTTACCTGAGGTTAATGAGTTACCTCTGCAAGATCTCTTAAAAATTTCTCCAAAAGAATTTGTTAAAGAGCAGCATAAAAGTGATGAATTAAAACCACTTATAGCAGAAGCAAAGAAAAAGACTTCCAAAGTAAATAAATATTTCTTGGAAAAAAATATGCTATTCTACAAGAAAGTAGATAAAAATGGAACTGAAAGAAAGCTGATTATTGTTCCAGAAAAATTTCGAGAACAACTTAAAACATTTTGCCATGAAGATGGAGTGGCACATTTAGGTGCAGAAAAAACCAAAGACGCTCTTTTCAAAACATTTTTCTGGCCTAACTGTTTTAGTGACGTTGAAAAATTCGTTAAAACATGTGACTACTGTCAACGAGTCGGTAAGCCTTGAGATAAGAAAAAAGCTCCCTTGAAGATTGTTCCTGTGGTTACAGAAATTTTCACTAAGCTGAATGTGGATGCGTGTGGACCTTTACCTGTCAGTACTTCAGGAAACAAATACATTATAACCGTGATATGTTTATCCTCTAAATATCCCGATGCCATTCCCACTCCTGATTTGTGTTCAACAACCATCGTTGATGCGTTACTCCAAATTTTCAGTCGTTTTGGTTTCCCAAAGGAATTACAAACAGATCAAGGAACATCATTTGTGAGTGTACTTACTACAGAATTTACAGACAAATTTGGAATTAGAGTTGTGAGAAGCTCTGTTCGACACCCTCAAAGCAATCCTGTAGAAAGGATGCATAGAACTTTAAAACGAGTAATCAGGGTTCTTTGTCTTGAATCTGGAAACGATTGGGAGAAAATCTTACCACAAGCATTGTTTGCCTTAAGAACTGTTACTCATGATAGTACTGGTTTCAGCCCGGCAGAACTTGTCCATGGCCGAAATTTGAGGACTCCCATGATGTTAGTCTATGAGAAATTAACAGAGCAAGGTGAAGAAGAAAACGATGTGATATCTTATGTTTTTGAATTGATGAATAGAATGAAGCTTTGTCAAGAACTTGCCGTTCAAAACATGCAAGTAGCTAAAAAGAAACAAAAACTGTGGTATGATCTGAAGGCAGAAAAACGAGAATTCAAATAAGATCAATTAGTTCTAGTGACAGCTCCGTCCAAACCGAGTAAACTGTCCGTTAATTGGATTGGACCAGGAAAGGTTGTGAAACAACTTTCAGAAACGAATTATATCATAAATTTTCCAGACAAGGATAAAATTCAAGTGTACCATTTAAATATGTTAAAGCCATACTTTTAAAGAGAAGAAAATGTTAATCTGTTATGTTTAAAAGACAATACGAATAAACAGGAAGATGACGAAGAATTTCCACAGCTAGAAATAGAATTCAAAGATTGTGACTTATCTCAAGTTTGGCAGGATATTCAGTCGAATACGATTTTGTCAGAAATTCAGATAACTGAACTGTGTCAACTGATCGAATGATATTCAAGCACTTTTTCAAATAAACCTGGTTGTACAAATTTGACTGAACATGAAATTGAACTGGTATCAGAGCAACCTATTTGCTCCAAACCTTATAGACTTTCCCCTCGACAATCTGGAATTTTAAAGGCTGAGATAGAAAAAATGTTGAAGCTAGGAGTTATTGTACCACGAGAATCTGACTTTACTTCTCCTATAATATTAGTTGAAGCTCCCGGCAAGGACGCTAGAGCTTGTATTGACTATCGCCGTTTGAATAAAATTACTCGAACTAAATTCTTTCCCCTGCCTAATATAGAAGAGTTGATAGAAAAGGTATCAACAGCTAAATTTATATCCGTCCTGGATTTGACCAGAGGTTACTGGCAAATTCCTTTAAGTAAAAATGCTCAAAGATATGCTGCGTTTGTAACAAACTTTGGAACCTTTAAACCTTTACGACTTCCATTTGGTTTGAAGAATGCACCATATGATTTTAGTAGACTTATGTCCAAAATATTACAAAATTGTGAAGAATATGCAGTACCCTATTTGGATGATGTGGCCATTTTCTCACAAAACTGGAAAGACCATTTGACCCATCTAGAAGATATTTTATCAAAACTGAGCGAAGCAAATTTACATATAAAGCCTTCTAAATGTCAATTTGCTCGAACTTCTGTAAGATATCTCGGACATTTAGTTGGACAGGGATTACGAACCCCTGGTGAATTAAAAGTTGAAACAATAAAAATTTTTCCAACACCTACTAACAAGACCGAAGTTAGAGCTTTCTTGGGACTAGCTGGATACTACAGAATGTATATACCTGGATTTTCTGTGATTGCTGCTCCCCTGACAAATTTGTTAAAGGGTCGAACTAGGAAATCAGCAGTAGACTGGGATGAATCCTGTCAAAAAGCCTTTGAAGATCTTAAGGATAAATTGACTAAAAATCCTGTTTTATACAGCCCGGATTTTGGAAAGCCTTTCGTCATCCAGTGTGATGCCTCGAACCTTGGTATTGTGCTCTCTCAGGTTGTTGAAAATGAAGAGCATCCCATCATGTACCTGAGAAAAAAAAATTTCATCTGCAGAACAGAAATATAGCACTACCGAAAGAGAATGTGCTGCAATTATTTTTGCTGTGCAAAAGTTAAGATGTTACCTTGATGGACATGAGAGGTTTACCATACAAACAGACCATAATCCTTTGGTGTGGCTCGAAAAAAATGTCGGAACCAATCCAAGACTTTTGAGATGGGCCTTAATCTTACAACCTTTCAATTACGAGATTGTACATCGAAAAGGCAAACAGCATCAAAACGCTGATAGTTTAAGCCGTATTCCGTAACTAGAGGCAACTTTTAGCCTATCAATACAAACCCATAATTCTTGTATTGTATGTACATATATTCATTATCTATTACATGCACCTAATTCTAAGGATTCCTATACTCTTCTAGTGCTTACATGTTAATTTTGTGTGGTATATATATTAAAATTATAAATTCGTGGGATAAGTATTTGCGCTATTGAAGGAAAGGTATCTTCTCGGGTAGAATGGGTGCCTACCATTTCTTTTAATGTTGCATTTTTACCTTCAAAGAACTTTGAATGAATTTTTTTTTCATAAGACAATTTTTTAGGTTTCGTGAAGGAAAGAGAATAACTGATTTGGATATTTTCCCTGATAAAATTTTTAGTGTTCCAGGAAAGAAAAAGAACTTTTCACTACGTGGAATAGTTTTCCCCGAAGGGAGGAGGCTGTAGAGATGTCAAGAGATTGACTGGATTGCCCATCAGATGGCGGGCTAGGAGGTAGAGTGGTTGTGCCGTGGAGAGTTGATGAAGGACGTGTGTGTACGAAGGCGGGAAAATGTTGCTGATCTTTGATATGTGTATATTGTGATTGTGTTAATTTTATCCGTATTAAATGTTCCAGTGCCGTGACATCTTAAGCTACCAAATAAATATTGATGTCAGAAAATACGTCTCATCATTCCCCCACGACACTACAGTATAAAAGATTTGTGATAGGCATTCACTGCAAGACCAATGAGGAAGCATCTGTTGGGTGGAATTCAAAAGTATAAATATAACGAAATATCCTCCACACAGAGAGAGAGAAAAGAGAAGCTGGGTTTTTGAAGGGAGCATTCGAAGAGAGACTTTGGAGTGTGAAGATGTTTCGAATTGTTTGTGTAGATAAAAATAAGTTGATTTTTGTTTGGTGTAGCCTGTTAATGTTTTTTTGGCGACTTATTCTGCAATTTGATCGAGGAACTATTTCGTGATTGAATTGTCATTTGATTATTGTAAATAATATTAATCTAGATTAGAACAAATTATTCTTGTTGTTTTCAATAGCACTTGTTATTGACAAGCCTGCTAATCACTGTCAGCAATTTCAAGAATAAATTAGCGCCCCTTGTTTTTCAGTAGTGCCAACTAGGGTCAAGAGTACGACGTAGCTACTTCATGCATCTCATTCGCTTTCGCAGCCCCTTTTTACAGGAAGGCACATTCATACCACTCACAGATAAAATAGAGAACAACAAACATGTCCGAACACCCAGACCACTAAGAAGATATGCTACCCCTAAGCCAGGACGCCGGCTTACACAAGTTATTCTTCGTAACTATATAGAACTGTAATTAAATGAATTATTTTTTAAGCTATCTCCTATTTGATTGGCCTTGATAGATATTAGACTGTATTGTAGATTCTTGAAGATCTTACAAAAGTAATGAAACAAATAATAATAGGAAATAATTTGATGTGGCTTTGATTCTATCGACAATTGTCATGTTATAAATCATATGGGTTCTGCAAATTCATTATAAATCATATTTTCATTTCACTTTTTAAAACATTTTTTCTATTTGGTGTATGATTCGAGTAACACAACATGGCATTTATAAACTAATATTCTTGAACTGCAATTAGTTAATAATTGGAAATAACTTTTAATAATTAATACTTAATAATACCTGGCATTTTTTCCCTTAAGAAAACCAAAGACTCCTTTTTTAGAATGAATTATTTAAAGATTTATAAATAGATTAAAATGTTTTATTTCACTTCGGTCAATATTTAATCATAAAACAAAGTAAAAAAATTAATTTATATTGAATTTATATATATTTTTTATTATAATGTTATCATCTGATGAAATATAGGCACAAAAAATCAAATCAATAAGAGAAAATCAATTAAGTTTAAATAATGTGAATAAAACAGTTACATAAAGATAATTCTCATAAAATAATATTTAACAAGAAAAATACATGCTAGATGTTACATGTAATCAAACCTAATCTAAATAAAAAATTATCTTTAACCGACTGGTTTGAAATAAGAATACGTCTTTAATATCTGTCTCGTATAGTGTTCAGAAAAACAATTAAATATTATTAAGAAATATAGATTTTAACAATATAAAAAGCAGATTACAAATAGATTCATTAGTATCAATGCATTTGATTAAGAATAAATGAATCAAAACAGTTATTTTTCTACATCATTGAATTTCCTTTTTATGTGTGAATTGTCTTTTTTATCATCTGTATATTCACTAACTGGTTTATGCAAAATACTTGCGACGTCTATCCACTGTAAGGCTTTGATTAATTTATCTTCAGAAGAAGGTAAAATATCCCAGTTCCAAGCAGTAAATTCTTTGAAAGTGGCAAATTTCTTTAAATCTTTTTTGTCATCAGATGTAAATTTTTTATTTTCCTTCAGAACTACACCTGCATAGCCATCAGGAACCTTGACCTTTTGTCCTTTTAAAGGATGACCTCTAAATAATAATTAAAAAAAAGATATAAATACAGGAAGGGGAAAAAAAACCAATACACAAAAGATAGAATAATATGAATTTATGCATCAAGATGATAGTAAATTTTCTTCCATGTCTTGAATTTTTTGTTTCCTCTATCTCTAAAATTACAACTTCAATGGGACTATAATTCAAAATTTTAGGTGCTTAATATCAGTAATTTCTTGTACATAACATTTTTAACATATCTTCAGAAAAAAGAAGTCCAAAAGCATAGGATTGGAGCTTTATGGAGACTAAGAAACTGAACTCTCTCATCTAATTTATACATTTTACATATTTTCTCATTTAATGCTTCCTACATAAATTGAACAAATTAGGAAAAACTCTATTGTATTAAAATAATCATATATCCAGTAGCAGCTATCAAATTATCAAGAGGAAAGGCATTAATTTTCAGCAAATCCTAATATTTTCAGATATGCCTTTCTTGGGGGGGGGGGGGGCCCAACCAAACAATTATACACCAGGTCACACCAACTATTCACTTTTGGTGAACTGTGAATGTACTGATGGGTTTCTGTCGGTTGTAGTGATCCCCAAATACATTAATTATGTTAACTGATGCAGACAGTGATATGAAATATTGTCTTATCTGTAAGAATATGATTTATGGACTTTGATTATCATCATCAATTTATTGCAGCATAAAAATAGCAGATTCAACTCATTTGGTTTTGTTCCTTGGTCTTAATCTCAGCCTAATTTTTATGCTGAAATTTGCTTAATTGAATTTTGAAAATATTAAGTAAATGCTCACAAAGACCATACATAGTAGTTTTTTTACTTTAAAGATATCCAACACAGAACGGTCTTAATTGTTCTCCTGAAATGCTTGGTTGACTTACAGATACATCTTTTACTCCACCATTTTTCAATTGTTTCATCAATCAATTTCAAGAATCATTTAGGGCCTTTTCTTCCCGACATGACAAATGTCATTTACATTGCATCTCTTGGAGTATACTTCCAGATTGGAAGAATAATCGGGACAGAAAACCCATTGCAATGATATTACAGAAGACTAGAGAAGAGGAAAAATTTGCATCCTTCCACTGTATTTTAAGGCAAGAATAATTTTCGTAAAGGTTGCAAAATTCCTGACTTTAAAAAAAAAATTGTATGCTCAGTTGTTAAATTTTATAGAAATGTTTTAAATGACCAGTTTGATGAATATATATACACTTGTTCTATGTTTTATTTTGGTTATCAACATCCTTTTACTTCAAATAATACAAAGCTATACAGATATATAAGTAATTTTTTTTTTTACATATTCTTGACATAATTTTTAATTAAGAATAATTATTAGTTTAAAATTTAAATTAAAAGAAAAATGAAAGCCTTTGCATTTACTGTGAAATGTCTTGGAAACAAACACTTTAAGAATAAAATTAATTGAATACTAAAATAGTAGTCAGTTAATCTTATTAATCAGTCAGAAACATTAAATGAAAGTTACTATAAGTTACTGAAATTATCTATGTACTTATGATTAGCTTTAAAAAATATTTCAGGAAGTAAATCCTATAATATTTGCATAAATCATTGAAAATATCAATAAAAAAAGTTGCATAATTACAACATTATATACACAAAGGCAATGTAAAAAAATTCACAAAATTAAGATCTATTTCTTATTTTGTGTACATATTTAGATGAATATTTAATTACTACAATTCAATAAAAGACTAAGCCATTTATTGGAATGGCAAGGCCAGAGTGAGCAAAAAATTTACACTGGTATACTGGCACAATTAAAGTTGTAAGAAACATGGTTACTTCCAATTTTAATGTATATTAATTCATTTGAAGTTTATATCAATAGATTAACAAGCCTAAAATGAAATATAGTCAATAATGCAAAATTAGTTCAAACTGTAAACATTCGGAACTTAAATTCATACATTTTTTTAAACTTTTAAAAGCATTTAGAAATTAAAAATTAATAAAATGAATATTAAATTCTCTTCAGTACAGAATACATTGTATAATACTATGTATTCTGTATAGTATTATATAGCACTATTCAGTACATTGTATAATACTATATACAATGAAGAAATGATTACAGATATTATAAAGCATTAATAAGTAAATATAAAATAAATTAAATAGTTCTTATTTTAAAAAATATTTCTTATTTATATAACAACATGACAAAAAAAGATAAGCTTAGAAATTTAAATCTAATACTATAATACGAGAAATGGTTGCCAAGTCGAAAATCGCCCCAGAATTAATAAACTCCGGTAAACTTGGGGGGTCTGGGGGTTTTTGGCCACGAGGAATCGATTGGCGTCGGTTTTGAAGCGCTACGGTCGAGCAGTTCGGAGTTACAGATAGGATATTTTCAAACTTTATTAGTTCGCCATAATGGCTATTTATAGCCAATATGGCGAACTAATAAAATTTTATGTTTATGCTGTTATAGGTTTATAATATGTTTTTTATGTATGTATATATGTTTGGTTTTTATAAATAAATTTGTCAAAAATATTGAACTTCAACACACTTCAATCTTTACCTTTACTTTACCTTTGTATAGAATAGTTCCCTTTCCAAACTCTAACTTTGTTTAGAATAGTTTACAATGGTGCACTTTAACCGGTTATCTTTTCACCAATGGTTTCACAAATTTTTTTATGGCATGTATTGTTTTGATAAATCACAATTGAAAATTTAAATCTTCGAGTTAGCTTCAATACCTGTTTTCTCCGAGCGGAGCTCGGTCACCCGCTGGTCAATTCAAAAGCCTTGATTATTTACCATTCATATTTTTCATCATAAATTCTTATAATTATTAACACACACATTGTTGACAGATCAGTACATGGATAAAATATTAGTTATTACGGGGGGAAAAATGCATCGAACATTTACAGAAATTTGCAACATAAATTTACATACATATCATTTTTATATAACATTTACAGGATAGCAACACAAATGATGTAAATCAAAAAACTGATATTTAAATTTAGAAATTCTTATGCTGTTGAATGATATACCTAATACACTGTTTTAAAGTAAACCAAATCAAATTTATTCAATAATATAAATTATCAATTTCTTAACATGAAATTAACAGCATTAAAACTAATTTTAAGCACTAATAAAAAAACATCGAGCACTATTCTAATTTACTAGCATGAGCTAACAGGGGTATATTTTCCATCCACTAATTAATGAATAAAGAGGCCTTCGTGTTCAATACCAGGGTCCCAATTTTCATTTAAAGAGAAGAAAAAAATCAATGGCTTTTGACTAATATGACATTGGCTGAAAACTATTTTAAACAAAATATTTTATTATCGGCATTCAAATGCACCCTTTTCCTTACTTATTACCTGCAGATACTTAACTGAAAAGCAGTATAGGTGTATAAAGTTCATAATATAGTTTAAAACGTCAAAACTTATAGTGGGTAACCAAGTGATGATGAACTATTGATCACTTCATCTACTACTTGATGATGATCTGCAGTATCAGAAATATATCCAAAACAAATTTTATCAAAATAATTGTTAATTCTAGAGAAATTTCTAATTTTACTTTTTATCATTTCTCAGCAAAATGAAGGGGGAAATGCCAGGAAACAATTTTTTACACAAAAGCAAAAGAACTGAAAAATACATTCTATTCAAATATTTTAGATTTATATATACAAACATTCAGTAACTTTAATATAGCTTTCATTTTTAAAAAATTAAGGTTAAAGTGTAGCACGGTGTGCCCCCGAGTTTATCGCCAATATGGCAACCCAACGGAACTTTCTTACAGTAACCCTAATTCTGTTTTGTTTACTAGTTTTTACAATAGTTGAGTTGTTCAGGTACTACAACTGTTTTATAATAAATTTAATATTTAAAATATCGAATTCAGATTATTTAAATTTTGCTTATTATTTTAATTTAAAATTTATTATACAAAGAAAGTTTAGAATAAAATTAATATTAATTAAAATAACATTTATTTCATTTTTTTGTGTTAATATTTACAAAAAATTTTTTTCGTTTTCACACTTTTAATTAACTCTATGCGAATTCGCAAATCGTCTGCGTTTTCGTATTAAAAGAAGTCTGCCATGGAATTATTCGCAGTTCTCGTAATTCTTTTGGTGCTCCAATGTTTGGTTCCCTCGAAATATTATTATGTCTGCAATCGTACAGGAGTGGATGTTTAGTAGTTGGGATGCTAGGCACTATTTCGAACCTGCTGAATGGATGAAGGGTGATTGGAATATTTTTTTAATGAGTTGATGAGGTTTGGAAAGAATGCTTTGAGTGTTATGAAGTGTTAAGTGTTTATGAAAAGAATAAATAAAGCAAGTAAGTACATTAAATATTAAAAATTCTGTATAATATTCGTTCCTATAACATCATTTATTCTTTCTTGTAATATTATTATGCACTATTCCTTAATCCACACCGTCCATCTGTTCAATGTGCTAGCGAAGCTACTGCCTTCCCGCTCCGTATGAAAGCGAAGCCCTAGGATGTTTTTTTAAAGTTAAAATATACTGCCCGAAGGCACCGGGCAGTATTAAACAAATAATTATAATTAGTTAAACATTCTAAATAAAAAGGCGGGAAATGATAACCGTAACTGTTCCGCGGAACAGTTTGTTTATTTTGTCCGCCATCTTTGTTGGCGACTTGGCATCCTTGGCGCAGCAAGGGGCACACTATTCTACACTTTTACCAAAATTAATTCTGCAATGCATTTACATTTTTGAAGTGTAAAAATTCTCACATTTTCATTCTTTTTATTTTAAATAATTTAATTCCTCTGCAAATAATTTCCTTTTTTGTTGTTTTCCTTTGAGATTGTAGTTCTCAAATAAAAGGAAATATTTCTTTATAAAATATATATAAAAAGAAAAAGGATTCATATTTTTGAAATACTTAAAGGCATTTTTTGATATAATGCAAACGCTTTTAGAATTTCTCCACTCTACATTTTTTTTAAAACTTCAACGAGACATTCTGTAACATGGCAATTTGTAATATGGTTCCAATTTTTAATCTTAAAATTTTATTTAATGAAAATACTTTTTATTCCATACTTACACATGGAATGATATCAGAATCTTAGTTACCTTTTAAAATTTCTAATAATTCATGGCCTTTTAAATATTTTATTAAAAACTTATTGATTTTACTTTAAATTCTAATGAATCAAAAGTAATATTAAAAAACACAGCTCATATTTATTTATTTTTTTAAAGTTTACATTCTCACTTGTAGTCATTTACAATTCACAAAAAAGAAAGAATAGCGGAACTATTTGATATACCACCACCCAAATTGGAAATTTGGCAACTTTTTTTTCTTGTCAAGCAAAATACCTATTTTTGGCACCTTTTTTTTCTCGCCAAGATAAAAAAAAGCTGGCTAAAAGTTGAAAAAACCTAAATTGGCAACACCAGAATAAGAAATTGCAACCCTAAAAAGTCCATAGGGAGTGCCAGAATTGGCGCGTAATTTTTGGGGGTGTATATCAAAGTAGTTCCAGAATAGCTTTCATTGTTACAATAAAACAGGTTTAATTAGCCAATCACCTTAGTTTTAAAAAGTTTATATTAACAGAAGTGTATTTCTGAAGAGCAGAATTTTCCAAACCTCTATGAATATTAATGTTTCAAACATCTTTTAAAAAAAATCTGATTATCAAACATGTTTAGCATTCTGTCCTTAATGAATCCTACTTTAACTTTGCTGAAATTTAACATACAAATTTTTGCTTCAAAATTAAAACTTAGAAATGCTGTTTATAGTTCTCAGGCCTTCAAAAATATAATTTGAAACACACTGCGAATTCCTCAACAGTCAATGATTATTATTATTTTTTAAATCTTATGTTTAAAATAAAGCTTTTTCTAGGATGTTAAATATGATTAGTCAATTTTGGTCAATGAAAAAAAATCTTGATAAATAACATCAGATTTTTTTTGTTACATTTTGCAATAAGTACAAATGATTTAGATTTTACAGTAAGCAATTTATCTTTTTCAACATATAAAATTGAATCATATCACATTTTAATTCACTTGAACTGCATTTTCTGAATACTTAGATTTCAGTTTCTTGTAACAATGCACTTTGCCATGCTTGCATGAATCGTTGAAAATATGCAGCTAACCATATTTATTTAAAAAAAAAAAAAAAAAAAAACTCTTTTGCAGTTTATTAAAAAAAATCCTTTTTTTTTAATTGATTATTTATTATGATAAATAAAACCTTTCTCAAATTCAATTTGTATGTAGAACCATGAAGATGTCATAAAATATTTTCAATTGGAGAATGGTCCATGAAAGTTAAAGCCTCATATCTTAATCAAACCCTTTTTTTTCCTATTCCAAAATTGAATGCTATGTTAGAATATGTACATTAAGCTCAGACATATGTTTATATAAAATATTCTTAATATATAAATCAATGCTAAATAAAAATAATAATGAATATTTTATTGGTCATAGGAAATTTTTGCAGCAAACTTACTGTAAGGAAACATTTCTCAAAAAAAGTTTGAAATCTTTTTTTAAGAATTATATGAATAATAACCCTACAAACACTTTAAAGACCACTTCAACTTAGCACCAAAGTAAGGTGAAGATACAATAAATGGCATAATAGAATTACTACCAGCTACTGGTTCTGTTTAAATTTTCTTGGTAATTGTTCTGGTAATCTTGTTCACTCACTTATTCTTCCCCAAAATATACAGGGTGAAAAGATTGGTATTTGATAACATTCTTAAATCTCAACACCACTATCAGTTGTTGGTATTCTCAAGGCATATCAAATCGCACACTATCTAACTCTTCTGTTCCTTTCCAAAATAATGGATGCACATTATACATTTTTTTAGGGTATGAACAAAAAAATATTTTTTTTTTCTGGAGACCTAAAGTTAATAAAATAAAATTCAAGGACCATGAGAACTCTCAATACTACATATATGAAAAGATAGTCGAATAATTACAAGAATAATAATTTTAAAAAAGTTAAGCTACAATTAAAATGACAATTTTGTTTCAACAACATAAACTTTATTTAAAATCAGTAAACGATAAAAATAAGGCAACATACATTTACATACACGCCATACTAAGGCATTTTTTTAAAAAAAACTTTCATCAAAACTAATTTTTGGAAGCAGTTTTGATAATCATGCATAAATTATTAAATGACTACCAAATTATAGATAAAACTGTAATAGAAATAAAACCAGACATGTGGTTAAAAAAAATATGAAAGATCTTTGGGAATGTTGAAACTGAAGCAGAATTTCTTTAAAAACTAGAGGTTTGAGCACTGAAAAGAAATGAAAGTAATTTGACAATGAATTTCCAAGATTTAAGTCTTGGAAATTAATTTTCCAACTGCTTATTTGCAAACCACAAATTAATTTAATTTATTTATATATTGAAAATAAATAAAATTCAGTTTATAATCAAATATGAATCATCATAATTTACGTCTAGTATACTGTAACTTAGTAAAAAAAAAAAAAGTGTAAACATGTCATTACCTTATCGAACACGTAAAATAGTCTTCTTGCTCTCGAATGAATGGTGTAAAATAATCAGAAACGTTAGTGGTCCCATTATAATTTATTTTGCACGGTATTAAATGATAGGCTAAATCTTCTTTCACTTTTTCTGTAGGAATATCTAAAGATATTGAAGTCATATTTCTCTCAATTTAACACTTATATCAAAGATTCGAGTCTTCACGTTTCGCGCGTAATAAAACGAAAATTTCAATAACAAACAACTAACAAAAGGTTAAAACTAGCGTCGCACTGGAACAAGAAGTAAAGGAAATTAAAAAAATTAAGTTGTGTTAAAAAGAAAGTTAAAATCGTCAACGAAAAAATAAATACATGGTTAATTATGCTATTTCATATAATTTTTCATATTTTGATTTTAAAATGTGTTTCAGCAGAATGAAGCATTCACAGCGAGCTCCATGCATATGATGTATCATCCTGTACTAATGTTCAAGGATGAATATGGAAAGATTAGGGGTAGAATCGGCTTCAAATTCTAATGAATGGAATTAGGACATGCAGATGCAAATAAGGTTTTTGGCGTATGTGTTGGAGTTCAACCAATACGTAGGTTGAACTCCGCCAAGGATCGAACCTGCGATGTTCGGGTTTGAAAGCCAGTAACTTATCCACTATACAAAAATGGCCACCGATGTTTGGTGGTAGGTACTGGCTTATTAAGATGTCACCACAATACTCCCCTACCAGTTTGTTCGGTTGAGAGATGAACGATTTTATTGCGCCAAGCGTTATGGCTAGTATATGAGCGTTGCTCCTGCGTCAAGTGAGTCTGACGACTTTACGCTGGTGAAGTGAGTCTGACGGCTTTGCGTTGGTGCGTCAAGTGAGTCTGACGACTTTGTGTTGCTGATGGAGAGATGGCGCCAAGAGAGCTGTTGAAAATTCATCACGTCCAAGGTCATCAATTTGGAGTAGGTGTTGGCGGAATTGTGCCAATACGTAGGTTGAATTCCGCCAAGGATCGAACCTGGGACCTTCGGATTTGTAAGCCAGTAACTTATCCACTATACAAAAATGGCCACCGATGTTTAGTGGTAGGTACTGGCTTATGAAGATGTCACCACAGGTTCTTCATCAATAGAGTTCTAAAAAAAGACAGAACAAAAGACTACTGACTGATTATTTGCGTACCTATATAAATCCGAGACTGACTTTTGCGACTATTCTTATCATTACCGTGAGATGAAATTAAAATATATAAGTTTAAACTAAAATAATTTAAATGTCCTAAAAATTTATAATATTAAAGGAAACAACACAGCTTTTTTTATAACGGAAAAGATAATTTAATTTTTTTATGTGAATAGCCACAACGGAAATAAAGAAACGAATTGGATGTCAAGTTCTGTGTGGTTGTGGTATATTTTAACTAATCTATTTCATTATAATTTGGACAAAACATTTCGGTGACCCAAGGATGTGATATAGAAGTAGGTTAGTCATTGTTATATGTATAAAAAATTAATTAATTGAACCTGACAACATGTCGACGTACCATATATTGAGATAGCGAAACTCGCTCGTACTGTTTTTATGAAAACTGTGAATAGCTTAATGGAGGAATTTGAAGAAAAAAAAAAATGCCGAATGGTGAAGTTGTAAAAACGAAATGTTTAACAGATCGTATTTCAGTGGGCCAGGCATTTAGGGGGTGTGGTGGGTGTTATGCACCCTGGTCCCCGGCACTGTGGTTAAGAATTTAAATAATGTTCTGAACAATAATAGCGTTTATATGTACTGAAAATGTTCCATGATCGATTTCACTTGACTAGCTAAGCGTCGGTGCCGGCGTTATAAGGCAATGGCCATAATGATACCTAATAAAAGGGTGGGATTGATTTATAATAAAGAAATCTACTTCAGACATGTTAAGACACAGTGGCACGACTTCTGGGTGCTGAGGCTGGGTTCAAAAGGATATAATGTAATGTTTTTTATGCCTATGTATATGTATGTTTGTTTATATTAAGTTGCTCAAACAAAAGTAAAGTGATGAATCAAACGATCAACTCCTAGCAATGCACATTGCATTAATGCTTCGCCTGTCATGCCCGGAATGAAAAGAATTAAGAAAAAAATTTTAATTTAGCAATCGCCGGATTTGGATTTATAGGAAGTTGATAATATATATTATAGTCTTGTGCAAGAATGCAAAATAATTTTAATATAAGGTAAGTAGACTTGCAATCACCTACATCACTTATTAGTTAATAGCTTATAGTATAGAATATAATAATTTGATAATTCATTCTATAAACTACTTGCTTCTGTCAGATATAACGATGTACAAGCCAAGGAAATATCATTCTGGGAGTCAAAAAAGGAAAATTACCAGAAAAGGAAAAAGAAGCTCAAAAAAAGCTTCAAAAAGTCATAAGCCGCACGCCGTAATTCTGGCAAAGATATTGCTTAAACTTCGGGAATTACTATTCTACCTTCAACTGGGAAAGAAAGTTCCTCGCAAAGTACACAGTTCAGCTATGAAAATTTTAAAACGGTGATATTTGAGGAAGAATCGCGTGTTCATACAAATGTGACAGAATCAGAAAATAATGTCGAAACGGGCAATAACAAATATGATCAAGAAAGTATAAATTATCCTGTTTAATAGCCAAATATTATAGCTGATAAATGCATAATGTTGTGCGTTAAAATCGGACCTGTGCAACATAAAGGACTTTTTGCTAAAAATGCTGAAGGTAGATCATTTTCTATTACATACTACTTTTAAAAAAATGTCAAATATTGAAACTTAACTTCGAAATAGGTTAATTTATTCAAAGACGAAAGATTCCGTATTTTGTTTTTGTCGTATACGGTTTTCCAAAAGAAGAGAAAAGGACCAAACTACACTATTTATTGGTGGTTATAATGAATGGGGAAAACTGCCAAATGTAATCCAAGATCATGAACGTTCTAGTCGTCATATTAGTTCGTTTATCGTTTGGAAAGAGCGGTTAAATTTATGTTCCACTATTGATAAAAGAAATCAAGTTAATATTAGTAAGAAAATGGCACGACTCAAATTACTATTTCAAAGAATTGTAAGATGTGATTTCATTTTTACGTGTCATAACCTTCCACTTCGAGGAACCCATGAAGTAATAAGGAAGTCTAACAATGGAAATTTTTAAAGTGAAATCGAATTATTAAGTAAATACGACTTTTTGCTTATGGATCATATAAAAAAATAATAAATTCTAAAAATAGAATTGCGCATTATTTAGCACGTAGGTCACAAGAACAAACTATTTCTGCGTTAAGAAATGAAGTCCTTAAAAAATTAAACACGATAAAAAAAACCGTGTACTATAGTATCCAAATGGATTGTACCCCTGATATTTCCCATAGAGCAAACCTCAGTCATTATTAGATATGTTAATTTTGAGGAGAAAATTTTAACGAAGAATGAGTCATTTATAGGGTTTATTAAAGTTACTATGATTAGTGAAAGAATAGCACAAAATCTATTGGATAGATTAAGCGAACTCAATTTAGATATTATGAATTGTAGAGGCCAAGCATACGACAACGGTAGCAACATGAAAGGGAAATATAAAGATGGACAATCTAGAATACTTTCTCTAAACTCTTCAGCAATTTATGCGCCTTGCTTATCATACACCTTTAATTTATTAATTTTTGATCCCACTTCCAACTGCATATATTGAGAATTTTTTTGGGGGAACATTGCAAAGTTTATATTGCTTATTTTCCGCATTTACAAAAAGATGGGAAATTCTACAAAAGCATTTAAACCCTTGTGTGGCACTCGTTGGGAAGCCAAAAGAGATTCGGTTAAAGCTGTGTATACACAGTTAGAACAAACTTGTAATGCCCTGGAAGAATCGATCGATGTAAGTAACGATAATAGAGCGGTAACCGAAGCTAGAAATTTATTGGATGCAAGAACAAGAACTGCCATTTATTTTATGTTTAATAATATGGTTTGGAATATTTTCGAATATTAACACTATCAATTAACTATTTCAAATAAAAATAATTGTTTTTGCCTCGGCTTTCCATTTAGTTGATAAAATTAAAACTGAAATCCAAAATTTAACACATTTTTTGACGAAGTAAAAGTGCTAGCACATAATTTGAACATTTCAAAACATTTTCCTGTAAAATGAATTCCAGAAAGGAAAAGATTATATTCCGAATTAGCAGAAGGTGAAGTTATGAAAAACCCATTAGATGAATTTAGGCGTTATTTTTTAACACTGTAATTGATATTGTTATTGTACAAACAGAGGATAGATTTAAAAGAATACTAAATATTATTTCTGAATTCAAATTATTCACTGATATAAAAATTTTAGAAAAACACGAATCAGGGATATGTTCCAAAGACTTTGTAAAGTTTTGTAACAAAGAGGTAGATGAAAACCTAACACAAGAAATTTGTTCCCAACGAGATTTGATTTCGAATGAAAGAGATGTAAATAACGTACAAGACGGATTGTAATACATACGAAATAATAATTATAATGAGTTATTTCTAAATGTGTTAGCTGTATTAAAACTTTTCTTTACATTGCAAATTATTGGGTTGTTCGGAAAGTCATTTCGTATTTTTTTGTCAAAATGAAAAGAAATTTTCGTTTAATGAATAAATTATTTATTAAATTATAAAATTGCCATTCTGGTCTAATACCTTTTGCCATATTTTTGGTAGTAACATGATTACACGCTCATAAAAGTTTTGGTCTTTGCTGTAAAAAAAACTGATCGAGGTGATTTTTGGCCTCCTCATTTGAAGGAAAAATTTTGCAAATCAGTTCTGGTACTGATGTACTGTTAACACATCTTCTCCACACATATTGGCTAATTTATTTCTGGCTTGAACAGCATTTTTACCTTTTATATAGCAAAAAAGAAAAAAATGACGAAAATGCTGTTTATTGCTCTCCATATTTAAAAGGGCACCATCCAAAAACTACTGCGAAGAATCAGCTGCACTTTTTCACACTCAAGCCTTGCTATATCAGCTCTTAAAACATAAAATGATTTTGCGGTTTAAGTATGAAATTGGGTGCGAAAAATGCAATTAAATCCTTTGTCAGGAAAAAACGAAATTACTTTCCGAACAACCTAATAATACAGCAAATGCTCTTTCAGAAAATTAAAATTGATAAAGAATTATCTTCTGCCAAGCATGTGTTCAGAATCCTTAAATGCACTTGCCACACGAGAGCTAAGTATCGAAAAATAAATTGCAACAAAATGTCATTTTTTTGAAGTGATTGATATATTAGCAAAAACAAAATCACGCATTAAATAAACATGCATTAATAATGTGTGCTCAGGTTTTTTCTTTCTTTTTTTTTTACTCCAAAAAAATGAGGGCCCCAAATAGCTTCTTCATACAGAAGACCGACTCAGAGTGAATTAAAAAACTCTGCTGATATAATTTGGAACAATATTGAAACAGATGAAGATTTTGAAAACGAATATTGTAAGATTGAAGAATATCGAGATAAAATGGATTTAATAAGAGTAAAAAATGAAAACTTCTTCAATGAGGTGTGCTATGACAGAATAGTTGAATCAGCAATTTCATCACCAAATGAAAAGCGAAAAATGAGGTTACCGAAAAATCAATTTCAGCTTTTTAAAAACAGATTTGGAAGAGAAGAATTGTGAACAGAGTTTTATGTTCGTGAATTATTGGCCATCTTTGTACAGAATGCAAAAGATAAGAGAGGTAAGTCAAATATTTCTTATTTGTATGATAAATCAGAATCCCATTTGAGATCCTTAGAGTCAATAGGTCTAATGAGTGAAAAATATGAAGCCATTTTATTCCCTCTTGTTCAATAATGCATACCCGAAGAATTAATGGGAGTGTGGCTGCGAAATCCAACACGGCCGTCAACAAAAAATGAATTATCAAGGAGTTATGGGAATAAACTCAAGTCAGGTGATTAAGGGAGCATCACTTTTTATAATCACATTAAATCCATTTGGATTCAAGTAAGTGATTATGGGAATAATTTACTTTCGTTTTGAAACGTGATAATTCCCGAATTGGTGTGATAATCCAGAATTCGCATCCTCACATACAGTAATAACTCAATGCATTACCTAAATGATTGATCACACATTCTTGACAAGTTGGGTCAAGATATTATTACCAAATTAAGTATTTTCGCAATAACAGGGTCAATACAGTGAATCCCTTCACATGGGGACATTCACGGAAATGAAATTACAGATGCTCTGGCCAAGGAAAGGATCCGAAGTCCCCCCCCCCCCCCCTCTTCTAAACTGCAGACCATAGAGATCCATGCTTTGCTTAAACTAAGAACTAAAACGAAACGGATAATTCTCTCAGGATATGACCGTTACGCAGGTAGGTGTCCAGGCTTATCCTTGGCTTGCACCAGACCAAGGAGTGCTTAAACGCTCTTATGTAGGCTAAGATATAGTCATATAAAAAGACTTTTCTTCACCAGAGGTCGAAAGATGTATCCCCCATTGCCATTACCAGGTCGAGGTTTCTCCCCATTGAATCATTGATTGTATCCCTCATTCAAATCGTTGACTCTGTTGGCGCCTCTGGTTTAGTTTAGTTATTTTAACGTTGCGTTGTAAAGCAACACTTTGGCTATTTTAGAACGGCCCTCGTCATTATGAACCGATGACTACGACGACACCTGAGGTGGCAACCCCTCTCTCCACACCAGCGAGAGATCGTTTGGCCTGACAGATGTAACGTACAAGAGACCCCCTTACACAACACTTCTTTGGTGGAATCGAGTCTCGAGCCTGATATCCTCCGGTTCTGAAGCCGAGACCGTACCACCAGACCACCGCGTCACATTGGTGCCTCTGCGAGGCAGCTCGTGAATGCAGGGGAATTAGTTTATCATCTTATCATGCGAAACTATTTCTATCGTTTGGTTTGGTTTGAATTGGTTTGTTCAATCCAAGGACGATAAGCAACAACAACAAACCTTGATAAAATGTTTTTAAAAAATCGAATTCGATTGCTCTAATGCCATAAAGATCTTTATTCCTACGAATTAGTTCATCATACTTTCTCTAAAAGACATAAGAAATTTTCCTGTTCCTCGTAAAAATCCCAATATCATATTTATTTATAATAATTTAAAAATCCTTTTTTTATAATGGGAAATGCATCATTATATATTTTGGAATGAATGCAAAACTATCGATTTATGGTTTTTTAAAGGAAATATTTTTTTCACGTTTGAATAAATGGCATATGCTCTAATATATATATATATATATATATATATATATATATATATATATATATA
>JAPMOQ010037680.1:1106327-1127892 GCA_026543055.1 Argiope trifasciata | reverse complement strand
ATATATATATATATATATATATATATATATATATATATATATATATAATTTGAATCCAGATCCTATTTCCCTATTTTGTTTGAAATAACTCAAAACTAGGAAACATACTAATCTAAGGTATCCGACTACGTTACAACGCTGGTTATCGACCACAATGGCGATTTTTTTTCTTTTGTTATTTCTTGTAGTTCAGACTTCCCTCTTTTCAAAACAGCTTATCTTTTCTAGAAAAAGGGAGAACCGACTTACCATCCAGGCGCATATGTTTTTCAGCTAAAATTTGTCTTTAGCTTCAGTTTTCTCAGGACATTACTTTTCATGAAAATTCTCCATCGTTAACATAATATCTCTAAGACTAATAGAAGTAATTATATAAAAATTTCAGAGTGTGCTTTAAATAATATGGGCAGTGAAATGAACCAAAAGTTTTATTTTCGGTGAAATACTTTTTCATTTATCTGAGGTTTTTAGAAAAACTAAATCGAAAATTTATGGAGTATACGTATATTTCTACCCATCACTTTGCATTTCAAAATTTTTCTTAAATGTTGGTTCATTTCATTTATCATTATATTCCCTAACTTGTGTACAAAGAAAAATAGGATTGCTGCATTACCATTTTGTGTAGAGTGTGAAACGTTTTGATTAAATTTCAGTAAAATGTATTGCAAATTTTCCTATTTCTCAAAATATATGCTTTCAAATAATTTTGTTGTATGTATAGTATTTTGTATTAGAATTGACAATACATCTAAAAACCATAAATTTAAATGGTTTTGAAAAATCCACCTTTTCAAAAATTTACCTTCGAACATAATTGAATACCTGAAGGAGTTTTTAAAATGCTTTTTTTCATATAAGTTAAATACAAAATCAAAGACTTACATAGTCAAAAATTCAACCTCTAGATTTTCATGAGTTTTCATTTCTTAATTTCCTGATAAGAAAAAAATTAATAATAGAAAAATAGCAATTGTATTTGTCGAATAATCAGCCAATCTTTGATAACGATGATTCGGTGATTCAACAAAGAAGGCAAATGAAATTTGGTATGTTGTTTAAAATACAAAATCGTTCACTCTATCAAATTTCGGATGACATCTGACAAATTGGAGTCAGTATACCTGCCTTTCAGCATGTAATTAGGGTGCCTGGCAAACCTACAGAGCGAAATTAATGACATTTACCGTCCTTATTTAATTATTAAAGCTGTAGATCTGTATGAAAGTTTTGATCAAATCCATAAAAATTGGAATGTAGAGAAACCTGTTTATTTGTATGTATCTGAACGAGATGACTTCGAAATGAGAAAATCTAGACAGTTAAACCTTTCAGTGATTGGATCGCTCTGTGTCAAATAATAAGTATATAATTTTTATCGTAGTCAAATGTCAACTCTTAGCAATTTTTTACCAGAATCGCATCGAATTCGCTATAGTTATTTCAAAGTAAGTTTTCATATAGGATGGATTAACCGAATGTGCAATATTTTGAAGTAATTTACTACATTTATGGTGAAAAATAATTTTTTTGAGCACCATTTGCCCTTTCCTTATGGTTGAAAATCATTCTTAAATCAATTGAATATTCTTTGTGAAAAGATAAATTACATTTAAATTAAGGAAGAAAAAAGATAAATGACATTTAAATTGTCACCAGGATGTGAATAAAAAGTATCGACTAGTTAGAAAATGATCGATGAGTTGATCCAAAACTATATTGTTGTCGAATCACTTTCATGTCTTATTTTTTCCTTGTCTATCTATTTTTCACTTTTAGAAGAAGAAAACATGGCTTCATATCTAACTTTAAAAAAATGCATGTCAGGATTTTATTCATAAGTCAATTCAAATAATATTAAAAATGAATGAATACATTTTTTCGAATAAAGAGCTATATTATTTTTAGAACCTTCTAAAGTGATCGACTTTTCGGAATCACCAAATCTCTATGAAGTTGCTCGTTAAATATTAAAATAAGTCGTTTATGAAAGATCCGCTTTTGTTTTTCTCTGAAGGTATCCGACTACGTTCGAAGAAAATTTTTTGAAAAATTGGATTTTTTAAAACAATTTAAAACTATGGTTTTTAAATGTATTGTCAATTATAATGCAAAACATTATGAATACAAAAAAATATTAGAAAATATATTTTGAGAAATAGAAAAATTTGTACTAAATTTTAATGAAATTGAACCAAAACGTGTAACACTCTACGCAAAATTGTAATTCAGCAATCCTATTTTTCTTTTGTACACAAGTTATAGAATGTAAAGATGAATGAATTGAACCAAAATCTAAGAAAAATTTTGAAATACAAAGAAGTTATTGATAAAAATATACATATATATGCATTTTCCCCATAAATTTTCGACTTAGTTTTTCTAAAAACGTCTATAAATGAAAAAGTATTTCCCCAACAATAAAACTATTGGTTCATATCACTTCCCATGTTATTAAAAACACACTCTGAAAATTTTATGTAAATATCTCTACTAGGTTTTGAGGTATCATGATAACCGTGGAGAATTTTTATGACAATTAAAGTTTTGAGAAAACTGAAGACACATTTTAGCTTAAAAATAAGTTTTCTTTAAAATTCCCTAAGTTGATAGGTCAGGCCTTCCTGTTCCTAGTAAAGATAAACTGTTTTGAAAAGAGGAAAGTCTGAACTACAAGAAATAGCAACAATAAAAAAAATTTGCCAATGCGGTCGATAACCAGTGTTTTTAACGTAGTCGGATACCTTAAAATATAAGGAATGTAAAAGTAAGAAAGGTCTGTAAGAATTCAAGAACATTAGGAGGACAGTGAACCGGAACCAGTTCTCTGGTTCTCAGAATCTATTTCTGCTCACTGAAATAATTGTTTCAATTCTTTTCAGAATTCGACAACAGTAATTTTCAATCCACAATTTTAATTCACGTTTCTTTGAACTTTCTCACGGCGTTTTCTTTTCTTTTTCAACTTTCTATTCTGCATTGTTTCTAACGAATATTTTAAGAAAATAAATTTGATAACGAAAGATTTTCAAGAGTTTAATGTACATTTTTTTTTCTTTAAGACGAGTTCGAACTAAATTATCAAAATTTAGTAACATATGCATTAAAGCAACTCATTTGAGCTTTTAATTGGAGCATCATTTGAAACCCTTTTAATAAAATTTTGCCTTAATTAAAAAAAAACTTGATATACTTTTTATTAAAACATAATAAAGTGTTAATTATTCCCTATCTTTCATTTTTGACCCTTTGCTTTAAAATCATCGTCATTTTTTAGTATCATTTTGCTGTCGTGTTAACAAAAAGAGTAAAAGTTGATGAACAATAATGCAGCACTTTAACCAAAGTTACTGATGGCTTCTTTCCCGATTTTATCTTTTGTAACGATTAACAGATTCTTTCAATATAACTTATCCAACTTTTATATTCTATTTTAACTTACCTAACTAAAGAGTTGAGAGTGACAATTTTTTTTTTTTTTCTTGAAGTGTGGAAAATATTATCCAGTTTCTAAGTTTTATGAAAACAACATCTTTGATCAATGCAATCTTAAACCAGAATTTTAAAAAATTTAGAAGTTGTATTTCTTGGTTGTATAGATGTAGTTTTTGAGCTGAACAGTTCTGAACTTATTTCTACTTTTAAATTTAAAAAAAAAAAAATGCAGAATAATTTTTGTTTGTCACTTTAACCCTGTGGTAGAATGCAGATTATTATGATCCGTGCAGGAAGCAACAGGACTTATGTTTTCAATACCATTTCTCTAATAACCACACTCACACACGGAACAAACACAAAGGCGAGACATTCACGCGCGCAGCTTAACAGTACAGCATCACATCTCATTCTGATTACACACGCAATGCGCAGTGCATTATGGGATAGCCTATTAGGCATCGCCATCTGGCATCCAAAAGAGAAGATAGGAGTTATGTAACTGTTACAATCTCTAAATAATGTTAATTTGAATCAATTAATTAAAATTAAAGCAATTTCTACTTTAAATCAATTAGTGACAAATACTGGCGAAACCTGTCAATTTGTTGGAGTAGGGGTCTCATTCTTTTATTTCATATCTCTCGGTATCATGATATCTATAAGCGGAAGAAGCCCCTAATAACGTATCTGGGGGTCATCTCTATCTACACTCGTAATAAATACGTGTCTGTTGATTCTTGAAAAATCGAGCCATTTGGTCTGGAACTACCAAACTAGGCATAAATACAGTTTAGAGAGTGAGAATGTATACAAATGGAGCACAGTTTTTAAGGTTTGAATTAATTAACACAACTCGAGAATCTACGAGATAACTCGTAGATTGATTTCGTTTCTAGGACGCAAACGACGAGTTCTCTCGTACTGTATTTATTTGCCAATTCTGTGCAGCTACGAATAATCTCAGTGCTCATATCGACAGATGACTTCTAGAAAAAGAACAAAAAATCAATGCTGGCTTGCATAAACAGGAAAAGTATTAAAAAACGAACAAAAATGTAATTATAAAAATGAGTTAAGAATTCATTTTAGGCCAGATTTCTGAAAATTGCCGTGGTATTCAACGTGTTCAAAACGGAGCAACATTTTGGCTTTCTCTGTGCAAGCATTTGGAAATAAAATTGCTTAAAAAGGAATTTTTACATCATTTAAAAATTATCTTTCCCACTGTTTTTAGCCACATCTTTTTTTTATGTTTCGAAAAGCCTATTTCTCACCAATATACTCTATACAAAGTATTAAAATTATTATTTATAAAATTAATGTTTTATACAAAATAAGAAAAGTTAAGGTGCACGAACATTTTTCTTGCGTATGAATAGCTTTTATCAATGCACTATAATCAAATTGATAAAAATTTATTGATTAATATAATAACAAATTAATTAAAGGATTAAATTTAGTCTCATTACAAACTAAATGTAGACTATTGCAATGATCAATTCAGGTTTCTAATTAAAAAATTCAAAAAAAAAAAAAAATCTCCGAGGCGCACATTTCCGATCCCCAAAGTATGCATGTGCCAAATTTGGTAGCTGTAGGTCCAATGCGGTCTGGCCTGTAGAGCGCCAACACACACTTTGAACCTTATTATAAGTATGGATGTAAATACGAACAGAAAATATTTATTCTTTTGCAATTTTTAACTGTCAGTGTACACTTTAAAAATATCGTCTGAATTCCCACTTCATGAAATCGTCTGCATTCTTACATTAAAAGTCAACTGCAATGCAATTCTTCGTAGCTCTCGAAATTCTTCTAACGGTTTGCTCCCTTGAAAATTTGTTATGTCGGCAATTGTGCAAGAACGGATATCTGGTAAATGAAAAGGAAGACAGTATTTCGAACCTGCAAAATGGATAATGGTGAGTGGAATATTACATTTATCAGTTGATGAAGTTAGATAAGGATGCTTGTTTGTATGTTATCCACACAGTCCTTATGTTCAACGTGCAAGCGAAGCTACAAGGTTCCCACTGCCACTATTAGCGAAGCAGTAGAATGTTTTTTTAAAGTTCAAAAATTCTGCCCGGTGCCTTCTTCAGATGCTGACTGACTGAATTTAGATTCTTTATTGAGTGCCAGTGCTTTGCACTTCTACTCAGTATGAGGTGACTGTGGAACCTGATTTGGCGACCAATTTAGATTTGGTCAATGGACCTTGTGGCTGTTCTTAGAAGTGAAATTAGTGATGATCAGTTGGGTTTGAAGGTTGGTAGTACAAGGATGAAGATGGGAAAGTTGAAAGGGAGTGACGCAAAGGCATTATGGAGGTTTGAGTGGGAGAGACCATTTGGTAGTGGAGTAGGGGGAGATGTGTTTGCTGTTGCAGTGAGTGTAGAAAATTTGTTGGGCAATTGAGGATTGGAGTGGTCTTTAAGAAAAAGTTCCTGGAGAGTTTAGTGATGAAGGATTCCATGGGTTCAATTTTGAGATCATTATGTAATACTTCATTTCTGAAGTACCCGGAAGAGTTAGTGATCATTCTAAGTATTTTATTCTGAAAAATTTGAATTTTGTTTCTGTTGGTTTTAGCAACAAGACCACAGATTTGTTCAGCATAGGTGAGGATGGGTCGGATGACTTGCTTGTACAGCCGAACTTTATTGTTGAGTAAGAGTGGAGAATGACGACCAACGAGAGGAATGATTTTCTTCAAATGCCGCAAGTCATTTTGTGCTCTAAATATTGCTCTCCAGATAAAAATTTGGGAGCGCCTATTTGAAAAACTTCTTCAAAATTGTTAATATAAGCAGCAATAGTGATCTGAAAGTTAAAAAAAATTAATAAGAATTTCAGATACAGATTAAGTAAATCTCCGATTAAAATAAAAATTACAACACTCAACAGCAAAGATCGTAATTTTAAAACAGAAAGTGGTAACCATAACTGTTTCTAACTGAAAAGAAAGTGGTAAGTAATGGTAGCCAGAACTTTCTCAGGATTTTTTTTGTCCGCCATCTTTATTGGGAACTTGGCATCCTTGGCGCAATTCTTCACTTTTACCGTATTATTTGTATCCCACTGCATGGAGGAATAATTTTTATTTATACTTTCATATTGCATGAAAGAATTGCATTTGATATTTTTTTTCTTCGCCGATATTAGCCGTAGAGTGTTGTCAATGTCTGAGTCATCAGACACCGGATATCAAGGTCGCAAAGAAAGGAAAGAATTCTTTTGGATGCTTCCGGTTTCAAATCATCAGATGGAATATTTAATATATTACATATCATAGTAATGATTCCCTTCACCGAAAATTAATCATTTCCGCTCTGTAACTTTTTTTCAAATTCATTACTATTGGATGCAAAATCAAAACGAATAAATTTTTATATCCTCTTTCGATTTGAACGATCTCTAACAGCATCGAAAAGAAATCTTTGTAATATCTTTAGATTTTCTGTTTTACAAGTTGTTCAATTTTCAATGCAACGATTATATTTTGAATATCGTTTAAGGTAGTTATCTTATAACTAAATAAATGTTATATGCCTTTTATAAAAATTAGTTGATAGAAATTGGTGTATCCATTAGAATTTTGAATTGTAAATCTACTTTCGTTTTATGTTCCAACTTCTGAAAATTATGGGAGTCGTGATGGCCACGCAATAATAAGTCCAGATGGTATTTTAGCTCTTAATAAATGACAATGAAGTTATATTAATGGTGAACAAATTATGTTGACTAATTTACAGGATGAAATAGGTAGTCTAGATCATCTTTTAGCATTCAAGTTCGTCTTTTAGAAATACGTAATATTTCGTCTTCCTCTATTTTAGCATGTCGCAATCCTTTTGCCTCGTCTAGGCATGAACTGAACTTTGCTCACGTTTTCTCCAGCAGAGGCGCTGCTTAGTGGTGGGAAGTGAGATACCTGGTACCATATATATATATAGAGAGAGAGAGAGAGAGAAATTGTAAAAAAACTTAAATTTAGACCAGTCCATTAACTGTCTGGGAGAAAATACAACAACCATAGCTTTCTCAAAGCTGATTGGTTTAAAATAATGAACTTCTTAATTTTCCCCTAATTAATTATATTCCAACTTTCATAACGCGGAATGATTTGATCGTAAAACGTTGTAATATTATTTGAAAGAAAAATTGAAAGTACAGAATATTTTGTTGAATATGATTCTTAACACCAAATTATTATATACAATTTAAACCTTACTTTTTTTTTCAGAAGTACATTTATTGACTGAAATAAAATAAAGTATTATTACATTAATAACTATTATATAAAATATTATACAGTATAAAATTTTATACTGAACAGTTTTTGGTTCTGTGCGCCTATTTTATTTTTTTTTTTTTTTTTTTTTTTTTTTTTAAGAAAATGTTTAGTTTTCAGGAGAAATGTTTTTGGCGATGTTAAGTGTAGTTAAAATTTAATAACTTTGATTTCAAATTAAAATTCAAATATTACGGGAGATGACAAAAACATTTGAGCAATGCATTGTACAATGAGTAGAATGGTGTAACGCTTTTAAAATAGTATGAGTTATATCACTATCAAAATGTAAAGCTTAATAATATTTTGCTCATGAAGTTATCAAAAGCAAGTTACATAATATGTTTTATTGTAAATTCTAGGGGTATTAAACCCAGCGTAGCAGTTAACTGTCAGAGGTGGCAACGTGAAATAAAAAAATAGACGAAATTAGTAAATAGAATGTTTTATTCATTACTAGTTAGTAACTAATTTGTGCACAATATCATTTAAGTAGCTACCGGGTGCTCATAAACACTATATGAACAAACTGAACGTAATGAAGTGGATATGAATCAGACCATTATACTGTAATGAAAATTTATATTGATGTAATACTTAATGATTCATAGAAATTGTATTTTTTATAAATGCAGTTATTTAGTTCCAATACTAATGAATGTATTATGTTGACTGCAATTGTAACAACACAAAACTATTTCTTTAATAAATATTTTTGTATTTCTTCTTTCGGATTAATTGCAAGTTATTATTCACTAGCCGCCTATGACGACCAGCTGGTTAGCCATGAATAATGTGTTCTAAAATTTTTAATTAAATCACATATTTATTAGCCTTGAAGTCATTTCGGGCATTGATTAGCCTGAAATTAATATTTTCTTTAAGGTGATGGTCGGAAAGTTCTAAAAGAACACGTTTTCCTAAAAATATTCTTTAATTTTATAAATCAGTCAGTTTTATTGATTGATTTAGTAGACTGATTGATGTAGCAACATTTATTTAAAATATTAATAAAAATATTTTGTAAAATATGGCTCAGAGAGCAAAGTATGAAGAAATCTAAAAGTCAGTATTCATCAATGCATTGTTTGACTCAAGCTCCATAAAATGTAATTATTTTCTTCATTTAGATCAAATTAATAGTAGTAAACAATATATACGCCTATTAATAATATTTTACAAATTGGCCATTGGACCGGAATTTGAATTCATATCCTGTATAAATTCAATCCTGTATAAATAAAGATAATTTATTGAATTAATAATTTAAATATTGCAAACGATGATAGAAACCTTTGCTTTGCATTTATTTTTTTTAGAAAATATCACATTTGATATTTCTTTTATTTTATCCAGTCACGTGCTAAAAGTTGCATTTCTTTAGATTTAATTTGCGATGATGTTTTTTTTTTAATTTAAACTTCCGTCATTGTCTTCTTTTATTTTTTCCAGTCACGTGCTAAAAAAACATGGTTAAAATATTTCTTTAAAAATTCGTTAAAAATAGAAGCTTAAGTTAAACATTAAAACACTGATACCATTAGAATGCTTATTTTTTAATCTTTAAATGGATGTAAAAATCATGTTTGTGTGATCATATTTTCGGAAGTTATAGCGGAAAAACGTTGAAATTTCGTTTAAATTTTAATGAATTCAAATTCTAATGAAAAATTCGAAAAAAGAGCTCCTAGGTGCACATTCCCGACCTCCAAGGTATACATATACCGAATTTGGTAGCTGTAGGTTCAACGGTCTGGCCTGTAGAGCGCCAACACACACACACACATTGAGCTTTATTATAAGTATAGATTCATAACCGGGAAATGATGTCAAGGTTTTTCTCCCCACAGAATGCATAGTGAAGTAGTATTTTCGATGTTTTTGTATCAAATGGATGGTTGAAGATAGGAGGAGACAATCATATAAATAAAAATGAATGTTTGTCTGTGTGTCTCTTATACGCTGCTCTGCCGCTTATCCTATCGCGATAAAACTTTGATTACTTATTATTTGCACTTTAAATGTGCGGACTGAACCGAAAAAATTCATGCTTTTCACATAACCAATTGTATGATGGATGCTTAAGAATGAGACAGTCAATAAATTGTCTCTGCTGAATACGGAAAAACAAAAAACATACGGCTTACTCTAAAGCTCTTGAATAATAAAGTAAGTAAGAATAGAATAGATTAAATATTAGTTCAAGTTCAATGAAATTTTTGTCGGAGCACCCGTCTTTTTGGCAAAAGACTATCTCCTTAAGGAAGTGATTGTTTAAGACATTGCTTTTAGTTGACTATCATGTACCAATGACCAATGATGTGGGGGTTCTTGGGAAGCACCTAGGCTCGATGGCCTTTCATCTTCCATTCAGCTGAAATGATAGTTAGTGACAAACAAAATCACTGTGAATTACTATGGATAAAGGTTAGTGGAAATTTGTTCAGTTAACGTTCGTGAAGCTCTGATTCTGATTGGTCGATAGGAAGCTGTTGGTCGATAGGCGCTTTCCTATTGGCTGTTGAGGGTTTTAGTTAGAGGAGAATGTTTTGGGGGCGTTTTAATCTTAGGATCGGGTTTGTACTTTGGGATATTTAGATTTCTCCTTTATATATCATTCAATTTCAAAGAATACGAAAATAAATGCTATTCTTTCTATCATTCCTAATGAAACAAAACAGTTATTTTAAATTTTTAACGATATTTCCAAAATTATTTCTTCTGCGGCAGCAACGCGCCGGGTACCAGCTTGTTGAAAATGTATGTAAATATCATTAAGTTTCATATGAAATAAAAATTGTCGAATCAGACCAGTGGTATTCAACTAACAGAATGATTCTTCTATTCCACCACTTATTTTAAATATATCGATGCAGTGACCAATTGTCGCTGAAGTACATCTCGTAATATTTTGAGTAAAGAGAACATCATAAATTCAAGCAACTTCTAGAATTCATAACAAAAATATTGCCCTGAAAAATTTCAGCTTGTGGAATATGATCGGAGAGACATTGGTTTTATTCCATGTATAGAAAAAAAGTTCTAAAAGTAACCGAAAAACACTCTTACGTGTCTTTCTGAGGCATTTTATGAAACAACAATGAAATAGGTGGCAAGAAATGGATACACCATTCAATTCTGCACCATGCTATAATCATCAGACGGAATGTTGGTGATTACTCTTTCATATAGGAATGGTAAATTCTCTACTTGCATGGTATTTGCTTACAATAGCTATACAATATTAACCTTTAACTTGGATTTAACATTTCTTTTGAATCTATTGTGCGTCCTCGGCTAATTATTTGGAGGGTAATCCTTGGTAAATAGATGCGGTAAATAAACCCGATAATATTTTTTATATATTAAATAATTTTACTATGCTTATAAACATCCCGTAACTGTAAGTAATAAGTAGTCAAAATTTTATCGCGGTCGGATAAGTGGTACGCAGTGCATAAGAGCCATTCGGACAAATATTCCTTTTTTATTTATATAAATGTTTGAAGTTGGTTCAGAGTTATGACACGATATCTATAAAGGAAAATTTTAATAAACTCATTCGAAAACAAAATGTTATGAATCAATATAAAAAGCTTGTTTTCTTGAAGTCCTCATTTGTCGACTGCGCCATAAATTTAGTCTCACATTTACATTCACACAACTTAAAATCAAGCATTCAGGATTCTACTGTAGTCAAGTGGGTTTAAATTTGTGTAAATCTAGTTTAAAAGTCTGAAATGCATTATGGTTATTCTAGTCACAGTTTCCGGATGATACTTTGAGATTACCGAATATTGCTATCAGAGATAAGTTTCAAATCGACGGACACCGCTTAGTTGCAGATTTATGCTTTGGCGCATTTTTTAAATTGTCAGTTGGGGTATCTACACTATGGGTTCATTATTTCAAATTTCAGTTAAACATTATTCATACTGTTTCAGTGGTCTCTTCAAACTGACATTTTTGATAATCAACTTTAAAAAATTCAGTTGTTTAAGAGTAGTAACCGAGGAACATTAAAGGGAACTCAAATAACTACAGGCCTATATTAGCAACCTTGAGGCTGCATAAGTAATTGATTGGCAACTACTCGGATTTTGAATGCAATTCCCAATATATGCTATACTAGCTGGTACCCGGCTGCCGCAGAAGAAATAATCTTGGAAACATCGTTTGGAATTCGAAATCGATATCTTCTTTGATTAAGAATGATGTTTATTTTCTTGTCGGCAATGAATACATTCATTGATATATAAAGGAGAAGCATAAATAGTACTTATTCTATTTTTACTATTCGATTCTACAAACAATATTCATTTTTATGAATTAGATTTGTGTATTCTTTTAGGATTGTAAATCTTGATGCTGTTGCAGAATGGTAATGAAAGAAACTATTTATTATATCTCATTACCCGTTTAATATTCGTTCAGTATTCTCAAGTTTAATATTAGAAAATGTGATTTAAATATTTTCTTTTAAAATGGATTAGACATAGAAATATATTTATACCTAGAAATATTTAATATAGTTGAAAAGACAATTTTTTGAAGACTAAAATGGTGCAAAAGGATTTGTAATCTCATATTTTCGCAAGTTACTGCAAAAAACGCTAAAATTTTTTAAATGTTTAGTTAAAATTTCAAACTTATAGGATTGTTATCCCTAAAACTTTCTCGCACTATTGTCTCTATTACCTCTAATGAAACTATTACCTCAGAGAAAGACTTTACGTACGTACAATAGCTACAAAATATGAACATTTAGCTTGAATTTAGCATCTTTACTGAATGTGTTGCGTCTCCTCGACGAGTTATTTGGTGGTTAATCCATGGTAAATAGATGCGATAAATAGGTCTGATAATATTTTTATTCATTAGATGGTTGCATTCTGCCTATAACCATTCCATAAATACAAGTAATAAGAAGTCAAAGTTTTATCGGAATCGGATGAGTGGAACGGCAGCGCATAGGAGACGTACAGACAAGCATTCATTTTCGTTTATATAGATTTGTTATTTGTTTGTACAGTTTTTTCAAAAAAATATTTTTGCTACTAAAATGAGTTTTTTAAATGAGCTATCGCTGATCCTGCTCTTTCATTAATCCGGCAATTTACTAGTTACTCAGATTACTGAAAGTTGTATGTGATAGTTTGACATATCGTTCAGTTAATTTCGTTTTTTTACTTGCTCGTAGACGAAGTGTAGATATACGAGTATTGTATAAACACAGAAGGATAAAATTAGGTATACGTACTTAACATTTATAATGTTGAGATATGAAATTTTATGGTAAATTCGAGGAGGGTCTGTCGGTCTGTACTTTCAAAAGTATCCAAAAGTTATAGCTTAAAAGTGTAACGACTTAAATATATAAAATTTGATCTGCGATTTTAGAACTGCAATTGTAGTCCTGCGTCCAAATTTGGCTTCAATCGGTCAGGAAAAAGGTGCCTAATTTTCAATTTTCGAATTAATCTTAAAAAAAAAAAAAAAAAACTCGCTAAGAATCGCATGATAGAATTAATATACCGATTTCGTATAAAAGATCAACAATTTGAACATATTGTTTACTATTGACATAAAAAGCATTCTCTTGAATGATGCATTTATTAAAGAGTATGCGAGATATTTTTGAAAAGACCACTCCCAAAGGTTTCTTACGTCTAATCGATATAAATAAAAATGAATGTTGAGTCTGTATGCCTTTCTAAACCGTTCGTTTGATTGTGATGAAACCGCATATTGTTTACACCTACAGCATGGATATACGGATAATACAGCTATCTAAAATTTAAAATAAAAAATTCCGAATTTCAACCACATCTATTTAGCAAGGATTAATCTTCAAATAACTCGCCGGGGAGACAATAGATTCTGTAGAAATGCTAAATCCGAGTGAAAGGTTAATGCTGTGTAGCTATAGTATGCAAATGTCATGCAAGTCATTCTCGGGGGTAACAACTTCATGACAGATGATGCGAGAAAGTGTTGGGGAAACCAACCCTGGGGGCTTGAAATTTTAATAAAATTTTAGCATTTTTCGCAGTAGCTGCCAAAAAATATTGAATTACAAATAATTTTGCAAAAATTATCTTTTCAACTATATTAACAATTTTATGGTATAAATAAATTTTTTATGTTTAATCAATATGAAAGGAAAATACTTTGATCCTATTTTCTAAAATTAAATTTGAGAATTCCGAAAGAATATGAATCGAATCACGAGATACAAAAAATAGTTTCTTTCATGACCATTCTGAAAGGGCACCAAGCTTTACAATTCTAAAAGAATGCACAAATCTAACATATAAAAATGAATGTTTGTTTGTTTGCTCGTATTTTATGTACTGTCGTACCGTTCATCCTATTTCGATAAAACATTGCCAAATGATGAATTGATTGCAATTAATATTATTTCTTCGGCTGCAGCAACACGCCGGTGCCAGCTAGTAATACATAAAATTATATAATTTTACACCTCTATTTTTGCTACTTGCATTTTCAAGAACTTTCTTTAGAAATTCGTGTTAATTATTATGGAAGAATAATTGAGTCCAATCTAAAGAGAAAAGTTTTAGATTCTAAATAGCCTAACTTAAAAGTAAGGGTTAAAATTTATTTGAAAAATTGAAAGTTTTTGCTGGTGATTTATATATTTTTGAAATATTTCAACCCTGAACGAATTATTCTACGATTTGTTACACCTTTTTTTAATAATAGCCCGTTTTGTAACATATATATATTAATAGCGTTAAGAATACACGAATTCCAAGGTCATCTCTTTTTGCCCTGAAAAAAGTGACGTCACCATAATAAATCGCAGGTTTCTTTGCTAATCAGACAGGCTCCAGTTGCGCGCGAATGAAATTTTGATTGCTTATCATTCGCGCAAGCTTCCGTTCCGCACGGAATCTTCGCTGCCAGGGTAACATCTTCAGCTAAACACAGACAACGCCCGGAAGTCAGGGGTGAATCAGTCGGCCCGGCTAATTCCTTTTCACGAGAGCCACAGCAAGGGCTCGAATATGATGTCCGGCCGGCAAGTCGCCCTCGCTTTGTTACTACTCATCGTCTGCGTTGAAGGTAAGTCGTCCCCAACCTACATTTCTGAATGAATCTAAGAAAAATTGCAAAGTCTTCCCGTAAATTCAGATTCTGGTTTTTCTTTGTTAACATATTAACAGACGTAAATTCAGTATTGGCTTACATTGTTAACATCGGTGATTCAATAGGGATCTATCGGTGAAGCCAGTGTTACTGGAAACGCATAACTTGAATGAACTTTCAAATGTTGTGATTTAGTTTGAGACATTTTTCAGCATTATCATCATTTCTGCAATGTAGTGAGGAAATTAATGCGATATACAAAATACTTTAAAAACATCATTTAATTTCAACGCTCTGGAGATCACCGATGTCTTTGGTAAAATGGAATTTCGAATGATTACCCAAATTATGTTGTGAATATTTTACTAAAATGTTCACCGCGTATTGAGAAATTTATATTGAACAGACGGGCAATAATGTCATGCAAAATTAGCGTGGCATTCGAAGTGTTAAATATCTCAACCACTTCGCATACAATGATGTGTCTGAGACGCGCACCGAATGATTGAATTTTTAATCTGCCATTAAGAGAAAAGTGTTAATTAATTTAAAACGAAAAAAGTCAGTTGTTATTAAAGGAATTAAAATAATAGTAACTATTCCAATGAGGAAGCTATTAAATTCGTCATTTAATTAGGAAGTCAAGTCAATTCGTATGCCAAGTGGTTGAGAGACCTTTGAAGCTTGCATCAGATCCAACATTGTTTATAAAAAGTGTCGCCTAGATGAATCCATTTTCAAATGTCTTATGCCAGGACAAAACTGAGAATAAATGCTTCTGAATTTGTAAATAATTTTATTTCCTGATTTTTACAGTTATGAACTGATGTAGTGGTTCAATTCATCAGAAGTAGTGCTAAATAGTGAGCGATCATTGGTGATCTGAGCTTGATTTGGTAATCACCAGATCTTTAATCGGATTGAAGGCTCGCTCAAACTGTATATGCAGATGCATAGGAACAAATGATCTGAAATTTTGAAGGATTAGATTTACTTCAGACTTTCGTATTAAAAAGAATTATCAATGGTATCAGAATGATACCATTGATAAATAAACTTTGGTTACGATTAAAAGAACAAATAAAAACCCATCGGCTCAGAATACACGATAGATTAGGTTAAAAAATAGATTTTTAAAAAACCTCATTAGAACTGAAATAAGCAAAGCCATTTGCGTGATTATGCTGATAAATCTTATTGAAAAATTTACATTATTTCAAATGCTATTTTCTCTCTCTATTTTTTTTTAGTTTTTTCAATCATTCGTTTGTTTTTTTCTTTTATTTTTATCCACCTACAATCTGACAATCAGCAAATTTATTCATTATTTTTAGGTATTTTTCCATTAGCCTGGCGCAGCGAGAATTCGCTAAATCATGTTAAATTCCGCCAAATTTCTTACAACAGTTATTCTCTTCGCTTGGTGACCCGGCTTGCGTTTGTTTCACATTTGCAATCGAATTAAGGAAAAGTACCTTATTTTCTTGATATATATACGGATTTTCCAGTTTCATATGTTCCTACTTTAGCTGTCATTTAGAAAATTCAAGAGTAATATCTTTATTCTGTGCCAATCAAACTTATCCTCTGCTCAAAATTAATTCGCATCGATTTAAAATACTAAGTTTAAACTTAGAAAATCCATAAAAGCTGTTGGTAATACGATGTGCATATTTGTGCTGTCGTAGATTTTCGAATGATTTATGATAACGGAGATTTTAATTATAAATAATTTTCTTGCAAATGACAGTTGATCAATCAATTTTGAAAGTTAAAAGATTTAGCTAAAGATCACATTTTGAAAGTTAAAGATTTCGTATTTCGTTGAATTTTCACCATTGCATTTCGAAATTTAATAAAATATGTATAAAAATAAACATTTTTTAATTTTGCATAGAAAAATATGTTTAGTGAGCATTTAATTCATGACGAAAATTGTTTCAATCTGCATGTTAATGTTAACACATTCGCTGCCGCTGTGCGTTACAAATAATATGTAATCGTACCAAACCATCTGTGGTATTAGATGACTCCTTCTCTACTACAGTTAAAAGATAGCGAAGAAGGGGTCATCTCATTAGATAGGTGGTCCTGATAACTTTCGGAAACTGCAGTTGAGTCCTAAAGGCCATCACCGGCCATGGTAAAACCTTCCCCATAGCATGGAAGTACGTAACATCATGGATGGGAGGAGTCAGATTCCCCACCTTTAGTGTACCCATCGAGATCCAACCACCTTGCCGGAAGCATCTCATCCTCAATTGCGAGACACCCCTCGGGGGTTTCAAACAGAATATTAATTTTAAAATTCAGTAAACTAAAGGGTTGCGGTGGCCTAGTGGTAAGGTCTTGGCTTCGGAACCGGAGGGTTGGAGATCCGAGACTCGATTTCACCGAAGAACCTCCGTGTAAAGGGATCTCTTGTACGTTAAATTTGTCAAATCAAAACTCCTCCCACTGGTCTGGTGTGGTGTGGTGTGGTGTGGTGAGGGAGGTGCCAGCTCAGGTGTCATCTGACCTCGGTTCAAAATGACGAGGTCCGTCCCAAAATAGCCCTCGTGTTGCTTTAAATGGTACGGTAATATAACTAAACTAAACTAAAATAATTTGTATTGGCAAATAATTCTAGTTGGAAATGATACCTAATTTTAGTCTTTATATTGTCTGAATCTCTAAAGCTGCAGAGATAAAATTGTTAAAGCCTTAACAAATTTCAAAAAATGCCCACCCCCACCAAAATAAAATAGTTAATTCCTTTGAAAAAATACTTTTTCACGCAATAAAATCATTACATCAGAATTATTTGATTTTTTAATGCAAAATTTATTGTAATTGCAAGACCAAACAGGGAAAAGTGTTTCAATGGTTGAATGTAAGCAAGAAAGGAAATTAATATCAATGAAATTGTAAACCTTTGAGTTTTAAATTGCTATTAAAATATTTCTCATAATAATTCTTGCTTCAAAGTGATAGCTGAAAAACGTCCACATTTTGTTTAATTCCTATGTAATTGGATATTTAATTATCTGAGTTTTAAAAAGTGGATAGTATTCTTTATTTCGATTTAATGGATGCATACAATTTGGCGAATTGAAGAGATATGGAACATAAATATTTAGCCACAAAAACTTTAATTTATATTAATATCATGAAGAAAAATCGGCACAATATCTAGGAAATTTCATTTTTGCTACTAATCTGTGTATTCTAAAGTAAAAAAATTGTATTTGAAACAGAAAGCAGGATTCAATCATATGGAAAATCCTCAAGACAAACAAGTCTTTTTTATTGATTTTTGATCAAACTTAGACTCTTTTTAAGAGATTGTAATTTCTATGAATGGTAGTGTATTTATACCAGACGTAATTTACTAAATTGATTCTTTGTGTTATTCCAAATTCCGTTACATTTTTCGTATTTATCATAAAACCCTCGTTTTTGACATAATAAACCCAAAAATGTTCTTTCACCGATTTTTGATGGTTGCTGCTCTCATCACAGAAGTTTTCTTTACGATTCAAGTCCGGACTCTGAGCAAGCCAGTCCGGTTGGTTCACCCTATTTTAATTATACATATCCATGGTGAGCCTCGAAATATGATGTGACGTTGTCATCTTGGAAATAACAATGATCCAATCTGGAGAATTGCCTCCTCATAGGAAACACATTCTGGTCTAAGATAATGGGATAGGAGTTGGTATTGAGCTTACCATGAATTGGGATCAAGAGTAACAGTCTATATCACATCTCCAGACCATAATTCCAACTCTGTCAAATTGTTGGCACAGTGAATTCTGACCAAAGACTTTTTCCTTGCATACGCCAGGTATAGACTCTGCCATCTGATTGGTAGAAATATAACCTTAATTCATCAGTCCAGAGAATCTATTTCATCTTTTCTACTGTTTAATTCCGACATGCCTTGTACACTTCAACCGAGCAACGCGGTTGCAAAGGCTTATGCGCAGCAGCAAGACCATAGAAACTAAGCAAGTGTTTTTCCTTGCAGAGAGTACTTATAGAAACAACATCCCCAGATACTTGTTGAAACTCCTGGAGTATGAAAGCCATGAGTCTGGTCCAAATTTTCTGAATTTTTTCGGACAGCACTCTTCGGTCTCTTAGTTTCGTGGATCTATTTGATCGAAGTACATTCCGCCAATCTCCATTCACTTCTTAATCACAAAATCCACTCTCAGTTTTGAAATATTTAATTCACTAGAAAAGTCCTTTAAGCATCAGCCATTTCTAGAATATCCGAAAATTACGTCTTTCTAGAAATGAAACTGGTCTGAATTTAGTGGATCAGGACAGCAAATATCATCATTTGCATGGATGTCCAAATACTTATTGGTAGATAGTGTATATTATATATCGATTGAATTCGGTCGGTCGGTCTAATGCCACTTCGTCATACTAAGCCGAATGAGAGTAGCTTTTTCGAATGAAGGCAGAAGTGATCTTTGTGAACGAGCACCGTTCAGGTGAAAGGACGACTTTTGCTCGAACACACACGTCACAACCCTTTTGAGGGGACGGTCGAACTCATCCATCCATCCGCAAGTCAGGATTGAGATCCAAATCAGAGACCGACTCAGTACCCCCAGAGGTATGATTTGTTATGGGAACTAGGAGGACTTTGCAGTCCCGACCTATTGAACGTGGCCCAACTGCCACGGTGGTCTTTGGCCGAGACGAAGACAGAATTCGCTACCTTTCGGTTGCGAGACGGACGCTCTACCAAACAGGCTACTGCAGCACTCGATTGAAGTGATTCAGTTCAACTATTTCAGCAACATTTCTGCTATTCTCTATACTCCACTTATCTTATTTCCTCCCAAATCGAGTTTATAAATAAAGAAGCACATTTTCATAGACAATTGTGGACACTTATAAAGCATTGAATTCATTGTAAACATTTTTGCAAACACAAACAAACATTGCATTTATGTCACATTTTATTTCATTTATTACAATTAAACTGCCATTTTATAAAATTTATTTCTGTTGAAGTAAAGAATCTTGTTTATTTATTCCCGAATAAATAGAAAAAAAAAAGCATATACTGCGAATAATAACTTTTTTTTTTCTTTTCTTTTACAGGATTGCAGATATGCGAACAGAAACTTGAGAACTGCGACGGAGATTCCTGTTACAAGTAAGTTTTGCTTTTAATTTGGCATGTTTTCTAATGATCATCTAAAGATTTATCCTGCACTTTAAAAAAATACTTAGCATATGAGGATCAGTTTATTCTTTCGACATGGAAAATTTTGTGTACATCACTCTGATTCATTAATTTATTTTAAAGATTTAAATAAGCCATATTAGAACTGAATTAACCAAGAGGTAATTCTAAAAGATCGGATGAAACAACATTGAGATCTTGTTCCTTAAATGATGTGTTATTATTATCATTATTGTTGCAGCATTTATAAAATCCCTGCACACACACACACACACACACACACACACACACACGCACACGCACACGCACACGCACACGCACACGCACACGCACACGCACGCACACACACACACGGGGGGGGCGGTAATGATGACCAAGCAATAATAAGTCCAGCTGATATTTTTGAATTTAATGGGTGACAATGAAAGATTAATGGTGAATAAATGATGATGACTCATTTACAGGATGAAATGGATCATCAATTCGTCGTTACGTCGTCATTTTGTCTTCGTCTTTTCACATGCGTCTTCATCTATTTTAGCACGTCGTCATCATCTTGCCTCGTCCAGGCATGAACTGAACTTTGCTCACGTTTTTTCCATTAGAGGGCGGCTTAGTGGCGGGAAGTGAGATTGCTCAATGGCAGGAAGTGATACACCACATATATAAAGATAAAGACTGCATTTTATTGACTGCATTTATATAATGTTTATGCAGCTAATGAAAGGGAGGGCGACCACGTATTGTTTGGAACTATATTTTTAAGGAAGTGGACTTCACTCGCCAGCATTATCAGCAATATGTTGAAAATAGGAATATCTTACATAAGTAATCACATTTTACATTTGTGATGAATAATTTTAATTCCGAAAAGTGAATTCATTCTAATCATCAAAATTAGAAATCTGAATTAATTTCCTAGCATACGTTATGTTTAAATTTTGATTGGCGTTGTCACATTTATTTCATTTTGTATCTTTATATACGATGCTCTATCTTTATGTCCTGAAGTTTTCGGAAGTTGGTAAAATGCGCATTCGATTTAATAGACTTATTTTCTCAAGGGGATTAACCGTTTTTAAATTAAGATACTACCCTTCAATTTGCGCTGTGTAATGTATTTAACCCATTTATACCTACTGTTCCATTTTTGGAACACCCCTCACATAAACGTTATTTTTATCAATTTTTTTTACCTAACATATAGAAATTTCATCCAATTATGTTCATCCGTTCTGGAGTGATTGAGTTATAAACATCCATCCATCCAAACTTTCACATTTATATATTAGTATAGATTCCTTGATTGCAACTACTTTTCCAAGCTTTATCATTCATAATATACACACAAAAGACATTCGAAATTTCTTTTACCGAAAGCATTTTTTTCTAAGGTTACAACTTGTACCGGATGTACGAAAGTTGATACGCAGTTTAAAAATAATTAATAGGATATTAAAAGCAAAAAGTCGGATTATACGAATGAAGCTTATATTGGATTTGTACTTATATTGGATTAAGCTTATATTGGA